>PVJX010013796.1:0-46517 GCA_004027295.1 Dolichotis patagonum
GAAAAAAAAAAAAAAAAACACTTTGTGATGTAACAAATACATTTATTAGATAGATTTAGTCAATTCTGCTGCTTATGTATATCAAAGCATCACACTGTGCACACTAAATATATGCAATTTTACCTGTTAATGTAGAAAAGTTTATACACTACGCCTCAATATTAAGAGTTGTTAAAACAAGTCTCTGAAACTGAATAAATTATTTGTATATGCACATAAAGATGTAATCTAACATATGCTGACAGTTAAGATTTATAATAGATAAAAACTGAAAAGATCCTCATTGGGGAAATTATTAAATAAAGTACTAAGCATCCTTACCATTGAACTACTGTATGCAATTATTAAAAGTAATGTTTTCCTAATTTTGATAGGAACAAAGTCAGTGTGTCTAACAACAAAATAAAAAACAAAACAAAACATTCACAAGAAAATACCAGCAAGTGTAGTATGAAACTTATTTTGACAGAAAAAAAAAATTACATGTATATCTAGAAGTATGTCCAACTCTAAGATTTAATTTGCCCATGTACGCTGGGATATGTCCTAGAAAGGAATGGCAAAATGTTGCCGATGTCTTTTACATATTGATGGTAGCCGTATGTCTACTTCCTTTCTTATGCTCCTGACAAATGGGTCCATTTTGCTTCTGAACCAGTCTTTTTGGCTAACATGCCTATAAAGCTTGCCAACGGCTTTTGGAGTTTCTTGTCCCTCTAGTCTCATTTTGCATTTACCATCATCAAAATAAAAATTTTAATACAGGTATGACAGAACACACCTGTAATCCCACGTCTCTGCCAGGTTAAGGCAGGAAGATTACAAGTTTAAGCCCAGCCTGGGCAATTTATCAAGATCCTTTCTTAAAATAAAAAAATGGGCCTGGAATGTAGCTCAGTGAAAACGCCCTGAGTTCAATTACAAGTACAGCAATGACTCAATCAACCAGTCACTCAAATTAAAAAGACAAGAATTAAAAAGACACAGCAGTATACACCTGAGCCCAGAGGACTGACCACTCCAGAGTTTGAGACCAACCTGGACAACAGAGCAAGACTCTGTCTAAATAAGTAAATAAATAAATAAGATAACTCTTTATGTCCAAAATAATTTACTTCCACAAAGATCTCACAGCTTCACTATAATATGGACATAATTTATCATCAAAGTTGGTATTTCTATTCTCCACTGTGACAGATTATTAAGAAAGCAGGTATATTTTTTAAGTATACATAAAAATGTGATTAAGTATACTGTTACAACTACTAATACAGATTTTGCTATCAGACTTTCAGGGTAGAAATCTCAGCTCTAATAGTTACTAACTCTGTAATCTTAGACACGGTACTTCCCAGTGCCTTTTCTCCTATATACAATGGTAGTAGTTTCTACCCCAAAGAGTTGTTATGAGGACTAAGATACTGCATATAGAACACTTAAAGTAGCAAATAAACATTTAATGTCAGCTATATCACTTAAGATGAAAAATACTACGTATCTTTCCATATAAAATTGTTTGCCCCCTCGATAAAAATTAGGCTTCTAGCTAGACCTAGTGGTGCACACCTATAATCCAAACACTCTGGGAGGCTGAGGCTGGAGGGTTGTTAGTTCAAGACCAACTTGGGTAACTTAGCCCCTGTTTCAAAACCAAAAAAATTTAAAAGGGCAAGGGATGTAGCTTAGTGAGTAGACCTCAGGTTCAATTCCCAGTACTGCAAGAAAAAAACAAAAAGAAAAAAAGCCTTCTCAGCCTTGCTCTTTCTTATGTTAATAAACTGCAAAGCATCATTTTGATAGGTACTTCCTGATTATCAACAATTTACAAAGGGATGCATGGATGGATACAGCAAATGTAAAATACTTGTAATTTTTAGATCTGTGTGATGAGGAAAAACATGGAATTAGAATGTAATAATAACAGATCTACTGAACACATTAAATGCCAAGCATGATCTATGGAGTTTACTTATTTATTTTTATGTTTTGGTACTGGTAATCAAACCTAGGGCCTCATGCAAGCTAGGCAAGTGCCATAGCACTGAGTCATAAGCCCAGCTCCAGGTTTTGCAATATTGATTCATTTATCCAGAATAATCTTACATAATAGGCTCATAATTATTCTCATTTTACATATGATGGAACTGTAAAACTGCCAAAAGCTCATCCAGCCCTAAGTGGAAGGCTTACTGTTTGAACCCTGGAACTTTGTCTCCGTACCATACACTACTGTCACCCTCTCCAGGCTTACTGCAGATCATCCGCATGATTCCAAAGACTCAGCTCACTGGAGAAATTTAATGCCTACCAACTGTTCATGTGAACACTCACTGGTGAAAAGGAATATGTATAGAATCTACCTTTACACCCCATTATTCACTGGGAAAAAAGGCCAAAACACCAGATCACTGGACAGGTAATTCACTTCAGGTATTAAAGGTTAAACCAGCTCAATATTAACTGAAACAAGTCGATAAAATGTGACAAAACTATATTCGTTGATTCACAGAGAGGGAGGATATTCCACAGGAACCGTTGGAATATGATAGACAAGAAGGAGGAAAAGGGATCTTTTGTAAAAGCTTGATTGCCACCTAAAGGATTTTAAGAGGGTCTATAGGCAGTGAGGATTTGGAATGGCTGCATAAACCGCAGTACTATCCAAAGTGTTACCACGAGGGTGGTTTTAGACAACAAGAATTCCCAATATAATAAAAATACCAAAGAAAATCTGGAGCATCACTGGTAAGGAACCTATAATCTCTCTGAGGAAGTCGTTATGACACTTAACAACCACGACATAACCTGCAGAGAAATAATGTTCTTTATTAAAGTTGTAGCTTTATCTGTCTCTTTTCTCCTAGCCTAATTAATGACAGTGCTGGTGCTTCTCTTTTTAGTTCGTAGTGACTTTCACTCTTCCACAGAAAAGGGAAGCAAATGTCCCTAATGCCCAAAAAATAAAAATTACATTTCATAGAACAAAGAGGAAACTAACTTTGACGTTTATTTTTTATGAATGTAAGAGCAATCATTTATTTCTTTCATTTCCCTTTACCTTCCTAAGTATCAGAAGGACTGGGCTTTAAAGAGGGTGAAAAATCGAAACAGAGTGGCTTCCCTTTGGAGCCTGATCTATATGACGCGACAGACATTCTCGTTACCACACACACAACCCGCTGGCATTAGGGAGCCGAGAGTACAGCTTCCCCGTATCCGGGAGAAAGGCCAGAGAACCTGAAAGCTAGGATGGAACCCGTCTCCGAGTTCACTAACTTCGTGGGGCGGGACAGCTGCTAAAGTGTGCAGTTGTTCTCAGGATTGTCTTTTTGTTTGGGGGCCTTCGCTCAGGGGTTCATACTTCTAACTCGTAGCCATTCCGGGCCTCTGGGTCTTGAAGCGGGACAGCAGAGGCCGCAGGAGGGCACCCGATGCCCAGTCAGCGTCACAAATTCCACAGTCGCTGCAACCCAACTGACACACAAGTGCGCGCCGCCCCCGCGCCGCCCCCGCGCCCATTTCCTCAGTGCACGAGATCAACTCACCTCGCGGAGTAGACAGCAGCAAGGAAGCCGAAAGGAAGTCGCGCTAGGGCTTGTGGGAAATGTAGTCCGCCACAGGGACAGACTGCGACGAATGCGCAAGCGCGGAAGGTGGGGCGTGGGGGGGTCGAGCCCAACAGCTGCGTGTCAGAGCACGTGGGTGGAGGATGCGTGTTGTTTAACCAGGAGGCCTCAGTGAGCTCTTTTTCTTTTTTCTTTTGTGGTAATATGGATTGACTACCGGGCCTTCGCATTGACCTATATCCCCAGTACCTCATTTTTATTTTTTATTTTATTTTTTTTAATTCTGCAACAGGGTCTTGTCAAGTAGCTACATTGCCCAGGTAGAGCTCAAATTTGAGATATTCCTACCACAGCCTCCAAGAGTGCTGGGATTGCAGGCCTGCGCCACCACGTCCAGTTGAGTTCAGGGTTTTATGATGTTACTCTGCTAGGGCTTAGAAAGGATTCATGCCACCAGCAGACGCCAAATATATGTTCTAATTAATGACAGGTCTAAGCATACAGCACGTGCTAATACATGTGTAATGTAATGAGCCACTGATGATCCTTATCAAAAGCAGTTATTACTATTTTAGATGATTGTGATTTTCCTATTCCACTATTCATTGATAAGATGGCATTCTATAAAGGGTTGCTCATAGGTTCTTAGTTAAGCCAGTAGCCTATTCAATGGTTTTACTCAACCTGTTACTGTTTTGATTCTCAGATTATACTAATATCGCCAGTGGTATTCCTTCAGACTGACTCTGTGATGTTTTTGGCATGTTTTGAATCATTCCACCATGAGCATTTGTCTAGTTTTTACCTCCCCAAGATGTTTCTATGCCCTTCTTTTATCTGCTCAGCCCTAAGTACTATATATGCTGTTTTACTAAAGAGCTCTAGTCCTTGGATGTGGATGCTATTTACCGTGTTGCTACTGAGATATCACTGCTTCTCTGCCCTCTTTGCTAGGAAATTATATGTATATGAAGAAATAACTGTAATTACTGTAGGTCATTTCCATAACTAGAGCTATTTGTAAATATTGTTATACTCTTTACAAAAAAAAACCAGTTTACATCAATTCTAATTATTTGTTTACACGCCCCCCCACCCCGTCTTTGTCCTGAGGGAATATGTCAGGTTGTCTTCAAAAGATGCATGGGTTGCCAGGCATGGTGGCATTCAATTGTAATCCTAGTACATGGGAAACTGAGGCAGAAGGATCACTATAAATATAAGACTAGTCAAGACTACATAGTAAATTCAAGGCTAATCTGAACTACAAAAGGAGATACTGTCTCAAAAACAAAAAATATTTGGGGTTCTTTTTCCATTTTAGTGTGAAGGAATTTTTTTTTTTTTTTGCTTGAATTCCAATTTAGGGTTTCCCTCTTTGTTGATTTTGTTTTTGAGACAGGGTCTCTGTGTATAGTTCAGGCTGGCCTTGAACTCACAGCAGTCCTCCTACCTCAGTCTCTTGAGTGCTGGGATTACAGGTGTGGGCCACTCTCGAAGCTGTTGATATTTATTTTAAAAATAGTATCATGGGCCCAAAAGAAAAAATTAGTAAGGTATATTCAGAGAAGTATCATTTCTCCATATCCCTTTGCATACTAAAAGTCCACATATATCTGGGTATATTTTGGGACTTTCTGTTCTAATCATACATAGATATGAACTGTTTTGATTAGGGGGTTTTATTTTAGTATCTCTTAATATCACATAGAAGGAGTTCTACGGGTCTCTTTTCTGTTGTCATAGTCATGCATAAAATTTGTACTGATACCACTGTATGGTTTATTCTTACGAAACAGACAAATTGTCATCTAGTGATTTTCCTCCCCCAAAACTTTTTTCTTCATAGTCCTTATGAGTATCTGACATTTTCTTAATTAGGTAGGTAATCATTGGCTAGCTGCTTCTTAGATTTTCTAGAGATTGGGGATCTTGTTTTTCATATTCAGTTATCACATTAGCAGAGGCTAGAGCATACAGTGGCACACTGTAGGCATACTCTGTACATAAACACTCGGTATACACTGGTTTCATTAGCTCTTCTAATGTGTAGTGATAACACATTTTGATTTCAACTTTACCATTTCCTTGATAGTAAATTTGAACATCTTTTTGGTCATTTGTATATTCACGGTCCCCCCCCCCGTTTCCTACTTGGCTTTCTGTCACTTGCTGATCTATAGGGTTCTTCACATATTCTAGATAAATCATAAGTCAAATATATATATATATATATATATATATATATATAAATGAATACTGTATATTCTTAGTTTGTGTATCTTTTTTTTGGTTTGTTTGTGGGGTTTTTGTCTTTTTTTTTTTTGGTACTGAGGATAGAACTCACGACTTCACATTCGCCAAACAGGCACTTATGCCGCTGAGCTAAACCCCCAGCCCCCTGTTCGTTTATTTGTTTGGGGTTTTTTTGGTACCAGGGATTGTACTCACTACCTTGTGCTTGCCAAGCAGGCACTTACACTGCTGAGCTAAACCCCTGGCAGTTTGTGTATCTTTTCAGTCTCCTAATGGTAGCTTTCAATGAAAACAGATTCTTACATTTAACATAGTAAAATTTTCCACTCTTTCCCTGGAAAGAATGTTCTGTTTAAAAAATCTTCACTATTCTACTGCTGGAGAGTTTCTTTGCTCTCCTTTTTATAGTTCAAGTTCTAATGCATTTGGGATTGATTTGTCTGTAGTATGAGTCAAGAGTAATGCTTTATCCATATAGATAGGTGACTGATCCAGTGCTATTTATTGAAAAGACTACCATTTTCCAAGCACATTGCAAAAGAGACTGTCAGAAATTAGATGACTGCATATATGTATGTCTTTTTCAGGACTCTTTGTTACATTGTTTGTTCTTGTGCCGTTACTATACCACCTTAATGGCTATGGTATAGTATCATATTAACAAAATTAAGGAGAAAAAAATTATCTCAATGTGCTAAAATAGCATCTAGACATTTATTATTTCAAAAAAAGTAGGGACTATAGAAGACAACTGAAACAAAATCTACTTACCTCAGCCTTAAACATTACACTAAATGATTTCCATTAAATCAGGAGAAATGACCAGATGCCCGCTACTGCCACAATACTAAATCTAATTCTGGAGGTTCTTTTTATTATAATAAAATAATTAATAAAACAATCACTACAAATATACAGAAAAAAACACAAAATTACAAATTGCAGTTGACAAAGTTGATTGCCCAGAAAACCAAGAGTCTACTAAAAACCAAAAAGATTTTTGACCTTTTGAAATCATTCATAACAATGAAAGTTGTGATTGCACCCATTTTTAAAATTTTCATTTGACAGTATCACCAAAATACAGACATAAGCTGCAACCTGGAAGAAGTCAGTTCTTCACTTATAACAGGTAAAAGATTACTATCTGGAATTTTATTTTTTAAAATATCACAATTCTTAATATGAATTTTTTAATAAAAGGAACATAGCCAAAACACAAGTTAGCAAGTTAAACTGGTTAGCCATGAAGTAGATGTTTAACAGTGTTCAATTCATTATTAACCAGGAAGAATATTAGGACTTGGGGAAATAAATATTTCACTGGTTGAAGGTATTGTAAATTTGCATCACAATGATACTTTCTACTTTCATGACAATTTAACTAGTGAGGTTCCAAGTGAATGTAAACTGGTAACACAGTAATCTTACTTTTTGATGAATACAGTAAGTCCCTATCTTACAAACATTTGAGTTGCAAATTTTCACTGGCATACTGTATGACTCACTTTGTTGGCTTATGAATGAATTCAACTTACAGATTCTTCCACAAGAAAACTTGTTTGTAAGTCAGGAACTTACCGTATATTAGAAAAACTCTTGGTTATGTATAGTAAGAAACAGATACTTGATAAGGCAATTTTCACAGTAAGAAATTATATGTAACCCAAATATCCATCAGTAAAAGATTTAAGTATATATGATAGATAGGGCTACTGGGTTTAGTCCATTGAAAAGCACGTGTATGTGTGTGTGTGTGTGTGTGTGTGTGTGTGTGTTGCTAAGGATTGAACACAGGGCCTAATGCATGTGAGGCAAGTTTTCTACACTGAGTCATACCACCAATCCATAAAAAGCACCATTTTAAGTTTAAAAAAATCAAGCACCTCATTGCATAACATATAGTCACTTTCCTTCACATAACATACATCTGCTATGATGCTGAAATTTCAATCCTTGAAGTTTTTCTGATTATGGCAGCATCCAAACTTTGCAAAGCAGAACATCTGTAAGAGATAAGAGGGCTGGACATGTAGCCCACTGGCAGAGCATTTACCTAGCACCTAGCGTGCATAAGGCCTTGAGTTTGACCTCCAGCACCAAAAAAAAAAAAAAAAAAAAGAGGAATCAGGTTTTTATTTTTTTTTAAAGGAATCCTGAGGACTTCTAGGAAGGTGGCAGAGCAGTAAGCAGCAGAGAAAGAGCCTCTCTGAGAGTTGCTATCCAGAGGAACACAAGAAGGGAAGTGGGTCCCCTGGGCCCAGCAAGGATCTGAAGGGAGAATGAAGAGAGAAATTTCAGCAAAGGAGGGAGCTGGCACAGCCTTTGCCCTGAGTCCAGACATACTGCTTGGGAGGAGCAATTCAAACCTGCAGACACACGGTGACTGCTGGCAACATGAGACGCCTCCATGGAGAGACACTGCAGTAGAAGGGAGCTGTGGATGTGACTGTACTAGCTTGGGGTGAGTGCTGAGGGCTCGGTCATCTCACAGAAGAGTATGATTGGCTGGGAACCATCTTGGAGAGGGGCCAACTACGCTCAGAAATCAGAACAACTGCTGGGTCCATCTAACAGCTCCCAGGCGAGTTCAAGCCTGCAGAAGGTGCACTGACTGCTGCAGGTAAATAGGTATGGTCTTGCCCCTCATCACCAGAAACCAGCCTGAACTTCAGGGGAGATAAAGGTGCAGGCTCACTGAGATTATCCACTACCCACCATAAACATACTGCTGGCTGGCTGGGATAAATCAGCTCTGGCTCCACACATTATCTACCAGTGACAGCAGAGACAAACCTAAAAGTGGTGTGTCTGTCTGTCTGTCTGTCTGTCTCACACATTTGTTTTTTGTTATGGTGGTTTTTTTGTCTTGGGGGGGGCTTTTTTTCCTTGTTTCATCTTGTTTTTACATGAATGTCAGTGTGGTTTGTAGCCTGTGGTTGCTGTACTGTTCTGTTCTTCCTTCTCTTTCCCTCTTATCTTCTGCACCAGTTTCCCAAAGTTCACATGATCCCTCTGTGTCCTCCAGCCTTACTTCTAATGTCTTCCTTTTCTTCTACTCTATTTTTCCCTAACCCCTTTTAATTTTTAACCCCTGAGGTAAAATTGAAATATTAATGACCTATGTACTACATATAATTCTCTGGTTTGTTTTAGATTTTTGTTCTAGAGCCGGGGATATAGCTCAATGGTATAAGCATTTGCCTGTATTTTGTTATATAACCACTAATCTAGTTCATATGGTTAAAGGTAGCAAATTAATGGTTACCTCACTTTGTCATTTTCTAGGCTGCATTTAATGCTACTGTTCTTACTCACTGTACCACTTTATCCAAAGTGACATAATTGTTCTAATCAGCAGTTCTTCCTGTTGTTCCAAGACTGAGACTGACTAAGCGTCATACAAAATACTGTAGGACAGTGCCAAAGAACCAGGGGCTGGGCCAAGCAGGCAGCAACTTCTCATTCCCAACAAATTAAAGAGGCAGGATCTTGCAACAGACTCAAAACCCAAAAGCCAGCTATATCTGGAAGACACTTCGGAGTAGTTATTTTATAAGGGTTCTAAATACTAGCAATACAGCTATTCATCATAGGCAGTTTACATGCATCAACCCAGAAATTAAACTAAAAAAAGAAAAGAAAATGAGAAGACACTTAAATAAGATGCAACCCCAGACATCCAATCCACCAAAGGCAAACTCAGGAGGCAATGAGGTGGGACAATCTGAAAGCCACCCACCTGGCCTGTCTAGTAACACCAAAGCAATTGAATGAGGCTCTAGAAAAAATTAAATCAGAAATAATTTCTCAGATAAAAGAATCATAGAGTTTTATAGCAACATCTAAAAGTCTGCAATATATTGATTTAGATTTCATCATTAGTCTTTTGTTTGTTTTGTTTTTTGTGTTAAGGCAGGATTTTACTATGCAGTTCAGGCTGGCCTTGAGCTGACTCTGTAACCCAGACTGGCCTTGAACTCACAATGATCCTCCTGCCTCAGCCTCCTGAGTGCTGGGATTACAGGCATGTACCACCACACCTGGCACTGTATCTTTTTTTTTTTTTGTATTATTAGTCTATTGATAGGCACTTAATATGATTTTTCTCCCCAAGAAATATAGTGTACAGAGCTCCCATGCTTGTTTGACAAGATCGTTTCCCTCAAGAACCATTAACTACTGGTGTTCTGTAGAAATTAGTTTTAGAAAAGTTGAATTACTGGACTAACCTCAGAAGGCCCCTGTTAATATGAAAACATTACCTGAGAAGAGAAATACATTGACCTATTAGCAAAAATTAATTTTACTGTAGCACTTGAAATAATCTTTGTGTTCTACTTTACTGTTTACAAATTAAAATCAATTTGAAATCTTGGATGTGAAAGCTGTATTATTGTAGATATGAATAACAGCCCAATCTGATGAGTGGTCTTAAAGGCATAAATGTTAACATGATTTCTGCAGCATTATAGAAGTTTGGGTGAAATTGAAGAATTGTGGTAATACTCTTTCTAATTCTGCTGAAGATATGGCACAGAGATGTGTCCTCCCCAAAGATCATGTGTTAAAAACCCGATCCCCAGTGTGATCTTTAAGAGGTGGGATCCTTCCTAGGCATGGTGACACTTGCAGTCCCAGTAATGTACTCTGGGAAGTGGAGACAGGAGGATTACAAGTCTCAGCCCATCCTGGGTTACTTAATGACTAAGCAAGACTCTGTCTCAAAATAAAAAAATAGAAAAATGACTGGGGATATAGTTCAGTGCAAAGGCCCTGGGTTCAATCCCCAGTACTGAAGAAATAAAGCAAGTGAATGAGATCATGAAGGCTCTGCCTTCATCAGTACTTTAATGCTGTTATTATAGAAGTGGGTTTGTTATCACAGGAGTCAGTTTCTTATAATGGTGAAATTTGTCCCTCTTGCTGTCTCTTGCCCTCTCTTTGCCTTTGCTCTTCCATTATGGGATGACAGAGCAAAAAGGACTTCATCACATGCCAGCCCCTTATTCTGGGGCTTTTCAGCCTCCTGAACTGTAAGTTACACATAGCAGCACAAAACAGATTACAACAGAAAATAATTTTGGGTTGAATTCCTATTTTCATATAAATTGTTCATTCTTTTTGTAAGGTTGATAAGGCTAAGATAAATGAGAATAGTAAGAAAAATAAAAGATACTGGGAATAGATCATTTGTTTTTCCAATGTAATTATATTGAAAACCTAAAATCTAGATATATAAATAAATCATAAGTCAGAACCCTAGATTTTCTGTCTTATAATTAATTGTTCTAACAGATAACTAAGTTCAATTTACTGATATTATTGGGAGTATACAGGTGCATTCTAAATGAAATGTCCAGAATTTGCTTTTAGGGGGATCCTCATCTACTTTTATTACTGGGATATTTATCTGATAGCATGATCTGGTAATTTTTATTGCCTGCAAAACTATCAATTCTTGTTTTTGAAAACAAGACCATAACTACATTTAAACTTTGTCCTTTATTTATAGATCTGTTCAGGCTTTCTGGAGTATCTTGAACAAACTTGAATAATTTTTATGCTTCTTTGGATAACTCATTTTCTGTATGTCTTTATATACATTGAAATATTATATAGTAACATATTACTTAAATCTTAAAAATCTCACTTTTTGCACATATAAAGTTATAATTGAGTCATTTTTTTCCTTAACAACTGCTAATTCTGTATAATGGTCTCTTCAAAGAAAGTATCCTTGGTTGGAGACCACTATCATCTTATCAGTTATACTTCATTTATCATAAAAATTACTTTCTGCTAGTTACCTTAAGTTTTTCTTTTACTTTTCAACTATCTTCTGCCTTAACATAATGCCTTTTATTTACCATATTTATTAATTGCCTCTTAAGAGACAGGCATTATAGATGGGGGTACATGGTAGTGAACAAGACAAATAATGCTTCCTCAAACCATGCTTTCTAAACACACTGTTGTAAGTTTTCTACCAACTAGAACATTGGTTATTTCCTACAAATAAAAATCTGTAGGTAACACGTTATTATTAATCACTAATCTAAAACTTTAGATTTCATTTTTAACCTTAAAAAGTTTATGGAAATTTTCAAATATATGTAAAGGTAGTAAAAATACACAAGGAACTCTGTGTATTCATTATCCATATTCAATACTTAGCAACATTTTGCCAATCTTATTTCACCATTCATTCTCATCTTTTTTCAGTCATTCACAGAAATACACTCTGAAGCATGTATCTTTAAGCAATTTCATTATGCAAATATCATAGCACATATTTTAACACACTAAGATAGATATGACATCGATAGGTGATATAACCTCATGGGGCCACTGTGGTACAATGGCTAATTGCTGGCTAAAATATCATTAGATGGTGCCTGACTGTATTTTAAACCAAATCATAGGGCATAAATAATTTCATTTTATACTTCAGTATAGGTCTATAACATAAAGACTTACACACAGACATACCCATAATCCCATCATCCTGCCCAAAGTAATGAAGATTTCTTAGTATCATTTAATATCCAATCCATGTTTACATTCCCACAATATTTAAAATGTTTCCATGTATTTATCTCAATCAGGACTGTACTGTCTGTCTGTATTTGTTTTCTTGATGCTCTGGCATTTGGGGCCATGATCTCAAACAGATGACCTTTCATAAGGCAAGCTAATCTACTGGTAGCAAATAACTTCACTGTGAACAAGCCTTTACTATTAATGCAGAGTATCTACTCCTAACCATCTTTTTTTTTTTTATTATTGGTACTGGGAATCGAACTCACGACCGTGCATTTGCAAGGCAGGTGCTTATGCAGCTGAGCTAAATCCCCAGCCCCTAACCATCTCTTTTATCAAACCCAGATACTATATCACCATTCCCCCTGCCCTAAAAAGCCCCAAAACCTAGAGCCTTCCAAGATCATTCAAACCATCTAAGCCTAAACTTAATGTGCCTACTCTCCCTTCCCCATTCTCACAAAATTCCTAACTAAGGCTTTGAGCTCTGCTCTCCACTTTTGCTTTCAGGGAGACTTGAGCACTTTCTCACATGGCAAGCTGTGCCTATTTCTAGGGAATGGAGTATAAACTTTTTTCATGATAATCATTTCTATGTCTGCCTGTGTTGCCATGCCTGATTAAAGCATATGCCAAGTACATTTATTTTAAAAATTTTTTGATTTTTTGAGACAGTCTCATTCTGTAATTCAGGCTGGCCTCAAACTTGAGGCAATTCTCCTGCCACAGCCTCTTGAGTACTAAGATAATAGGCATGTACCACCACACCCAGCTTCAAGTACCTTTTTTAAACACAGGATTCCAACATGCTCCATATGCTGTACAGTTATAACTTAGTATTCTATGTTTTGATGAGTTTTGAAACTCATTAAAACATTGTTGCAGTACTCATACTTTGATGCTTGATATGCAAGCTAGAACTTGTGCTGCTGATTGATTGCCTGCTACCCTTCAAAGCCCAGTTTGGTACTCCTTGCTTTTGGTATGGGTTGCAGCTCCTAGAACCAGTCAGTCAGTAATGAGGTACCTCTGTAGGATTAGGGTTTTAACTTTGTAGATGTGTATTTAGTTAGAAAATGAGGGCATTATTTCAATAAAATTTCTCAAATTTTGGATGTGGCTGTTTTGTTTCTTTGTGTCATTAGTTTTTTCTTAAGTCTACGTATTTCCTGTTAACTAGTAATTAGAGTAAGGAATTCAAATGTAATTTTGAGTCAATAATTTTTGGCAAGAATATTTCACAGGAGATGCTCTGTACATTGACTGCATTACAACAAGAAGTGTATAGTTTAGTTGATCTAATTTAGGGGTATTAATATAAACTGGTAGGAACTATTGCTCTGCTCATTATAGGCTTCCTGTCAGTTTTTTACCTATGATCTTTCAATCCATTGGCACCATCACTAAGACTCATTACTTTATAAAATTAAAAGTGTAATTTTCAAATTGTATCACTCCTCTGACCCTCACTTGCTAGAATGTTCTAATAGACAATTTTACTTAATCAACTTCTGGTTGTTGAAGTTGATTAAGAAGGCAAGAGAAATGCTCCATTCTTTCCCTCTATCAGTAACACCAAAGTGTGTTTCATAGCCGATCAATGCATTGATTTAAAAAAAAAGTTGCCGGATGTGGTGGCACACACCTGTAATCCCACTGGGAGGATGAGGCAGGAAGATCTCTATAAGTTTGAGATCAGCCTGGGGTACATAGTTAATGCAAGGCCAGCCTGAAATACACAATGAAACCCTGCCTAAAAAAAAAAAAGCTTTCAGTGTATATAGTGGTGATGATAAAAGGACACATGACATTGAGGTGATTCTCATTAGCCAAAGATAGGACAATACAGTATTTTTTTAAAATCATAATGGAGCTATTTTAAAAAGATAATAAATTATAATTTTAATTATTTTTAATTTAATTTCCAAATAGTTTCCTTTTAAATTGTATTTTGTTAACTTTTAATATTGAGTGGGACTATACAATATAGATGGAATATATTTTTTAATTAAATTGAAAAGGAATTTCATACTTTTAATATTTCAAAAAGATTTCTGAAGTTCAATAAGCAATAAATGTTGGTGGAAGCCATCTTTATATTCCTGACACCTCTAGTCCTCCACATGAATTCTCTAAAGTGTAACATTAGGGAGAAGACAGTAAAGCAAAAGGTACTTGCCTAAAAAACATTTTACCATTATTTTATGACTGTATATCAGGAACTTGAGAAAACCAACAGTGGGTTTATTCTTCTGTTCCTTTTCTTTTTTAATGGTAGCAAAGTTTTGCATTTATTAAAGACAGGAAAAGAAACAAGTTCTGTAGAGCAAGTTTGGAGCAAGTGAAAGTAGAAAAAGAAGTTTGCTCAACAGGAGACAGCAGGCTGCTGTGAAGGGACACAGAAGCTGATTCTTCTGTTCTACATGGTGTCAGTTAAGATCACTTAATGGTCTTCAACTGGTGGCTGATCTGGAGGATCCAAAACTGTTCTACGTACATGTTTGGTGCCTTATTGAGTATGTTTGGAAGACTAGGTTCAGCAAATTGCCTCACCCTGTCTATATAGTTTCAGAGCCTCTGTATGTGCGCTCCTCAGCAAAGCAGTCAGACTTTTTTACGTGAAAGTTTAGGGCTTAAGCAAGTATTTCAATGGCTAGGGATTTAGCTCAGTGGCTTAAGCGCTTCCTTGGTAAGCACAAGGTTGTGAGTTCAAACCCCAGTACCAAAAAAAAAAAAAAAAAAAAACAAAAAAAAGAAGAAGAAGAAAGAAAGAAAGAATTTCAAGAAATAAAGTAACCCCAAGCCAAGCAGGATAGGCACCATGATCCCAGCCTTCTGGTAGGCTGAGGCAGTTGCATTGCAAGTTTGCTAGCTTGGGAAACTTAGTAAGACTTTGTCTTAAAATAAAATTAAATAAATTAATTAATTAAAAAGGCTGAGGATATATTTCAGTGCCCAGAAACTGGCACAGCAGTATTCCTTCTATATTCTATTGGGGAAAGCAATCACAGTCTGCTCATACTTGAAGGAAGGTATGTAGAATCCATCTCTTGATGGAAAGAATGTCAAAGAATTTGCAGCCATTTTTGTCACAGTTTTATATCATCATTGCAAGTGTCTTATTTAATATAACACAAGTAGGAAAGTGACAGAACAGAGATAAGTATCTTTCCCACATCTGTTATATTAATATAATTAGTTTAACTAACGTGCTGAAACCTCAGGTATGAATGATGACAGAATACATTAACACTACAAGGGTGTAAAACATCTTTGCCTAATCAAAACACCTGTGAAGCAAAAAAGATTATTACATTCATACAATGTTCATAAGACTGACTAGACTTTTTTTTTTTTTTTTTTTTTGGGCACTGGGGATCGGAACTCATGACCTTGTGCTTGCCAGGCAGGCACTTATGCTGCTGAGCTAAGTCCCCAATCCTAGACTTTCTTATATTTTTACATTATGAATTTTCAGATGATGGGTAAGATGTGAATGTTGTCTAAAGGCTTTCTTACATTCTTTACATTCATATGGTTTTTCACCAGAATGAATTCTTAGATGTTGAATAAGAGATGAATTAAGCCTAAAGGCCTTCCTACATTCTTTGCACTCAAAAGGTTTTTCACCAGTATGAATGCTCTGATGTAAAGTAAGCTTTTGGCGCAACCTAAAGGCCTTACCACATTCCTTACATTTATAGGGTTTCTCACCAATATGAATACTCTGATGTTGCGTAAGTTGTGACAGTAATCTAAAAGCCTTTCCACATTCCTTACAATCATAAGGTTTAACACCAATATGAATACTCTGGTGTGAAATAAGTTGTGAGTAACGGCTAAAGGCTTTCCAGCATTCTTTACACTCGTAAGGTTTCTCACCAGTGTGAATTCTGTGATGGAGAATAAGATGATAACCACGACTAAAAGTCTTTCCACATTCCTTACACTCATAGGGTTTCTCACCAGTATGAATTCTCTGATGGAGAGTTAGCTGTTGTCGTACTCTAAAGGACTTCCCACATTCCTTGCATTCATAGGGTTTCTCACCAGTATGAAGTTTGTAATGTACTCGAAGGCCAGAGCCACACAGAAAGTCCTTCCCACATTCTTTACACTCATAGAGTCTGTCAGCAATATTAAGCTTCTGATGTCGAGTTAGGTGTGCATATTGTCTAAAGGCCTTCCCACATTCTTTACATACATAAGGTTTTTCACCAGTGTGAATCCTCTGATGGAGAGTAAGTTGTCCTCGCACTCTAAAGGCTTTCCCACATTCTTTACATTCATAGGGCTTCTCACTAACATGAATTTTCTGATGTACTCTGAGGTCGGGACCACATATGAAAGCTTCCCCACATTCCTTACATTCATAAAGTTTTTCACCAGAATGAAGTCTCTGATGTCGAGTAAGGTGTGCAGTCTGCCTAAAGGCCATGCCACATTCCTTACATTCATAGGGTTTTTCACCAGTATGAATTCTGTAATGAAAAGTAAGTTGTTGACGCACTCTGAAAGCCTTCCCACATTCCTTACATTCATAGGGTTTCTCCACAAAATGAATCTTCTGAAGTGGAGTAACAGATGTGCGCTTTTGGTAAGAGGATATTTTTTCAGATATTACCTTTACTTGATTGAAATAATTCTCTGGAGGTCCCTCTTGTCCTTCAAATTTTCTTTTGGACTCCCAATCATTTTTCAAAAGGAGACCCTTAAGGCCATGGTTTTTTAGTTTTTCCATTATCTTCCACTGGGATAAATTTAATTCATAAATGTTATTTTCTGAAAATAATTTATTGGTCTCATAACTAGTCTCCAAATCTGAAAGAAAATAAAAAAGCAAGTATATGCCATTTTCTTTTTCTAAAAGGAGTAAAATTGCTACAGCTGAAATAAAAGACAGGGATATAGCTCTGTGGTACAGCACCTGCCTAGCAAGTGCAAGGTTATGAGTTTGATTTCTGATACCAAAAGAAAAAAGAAGAGAAATAAAAGACAGCAAAAGTAACAGTTAACCAAACTTGAATGTTACATAATTTGAATGAAAGAAAGAAAGAAAGAAAGAGAGAGAGAGAGACAGAAAGAAAGAAAGAAAGAAAGAAAGAAAGAAAGAAAGAAAGAGAAAGGAAGGAAGGAAGGAAGGAAGGAAGGAAGAAAGAAAGAAAGAAAGAAAGAAAGAAAGAAAGAAAGAAAGAAAGAAAGAAAGAAAGGCAAAGGGGGAAATGTGAGTGTATATAAGTACAGGAGATTGTCAATTAAGCGAACATTTTAAGATAGTGGGTCTTACACTGATGTGTGGGTCAGAATCACTGGGGAACTTATTACAAATACAAAAGTTTAAACATGACCTAAACCATCTAGATGACTGCAATAACTTTTAAAATACAACTAACATGGATTATTTTTCTAGGAATATATAACTCATCACTGAAGATATATCTCGGTTTTTTGAGACAGGGTCTTAATATGTAGCTCAGCTCACTTTGAACTCAGTAGGTGGTCCAGGCTGGCCTTGAACTTGTGGCAATCTTTTTGCCTCGGCCTCCCAAGTGCTAGGATCACAGGTGTGCACCACCACACCCGGCTTATCATGTTTAAACCAACAAATTTCCATAAAACAACTGGAGAATGTGTGCAGACTTACCATTTGCTTCCCCAGAAAAAAGTTATTTTTCCTCCCTTGCAATAGTATTGGGGATTGAACCTAGGAGTACTGCCACTGACATACCTCCTCAGCCCTTTTCTTTTTTAACTTTGAAACAAGGTCTCACTAAACTCATGGCAAGACTTGAACTTTCTTTGCCTTAGCTTTTTTCAATACTGTAGAAGAATTATAGAATGGGACAGCACATATGGCTCCTAGGAAAAAAGCTTTAAAAAGGTTTCTATAAAGGCTGATTGTGGTGGCACATTCCTGAAATCCCTTTCAGGAACTCTGGGAGACTGATGCAAAAGGTTGTATGTGTAAGCCCAAACTGGGCAACTTCATGACTTAATAAGACTCTGTCTCAAGATAAAAAATAAAGAAAGGGGTGAGGATATAGCTTATATAAAGGCCCTGGGTTCAATCCCCAGTACTGTCACACACACAGAAAAAAAAGAGCTATTAAAGCTTTAAAGATAGTCCAGCCAAATCCAAATTCCATTTCAATTGAGTAAGAAAAAGAAAAATCTCCAAACTGTTTTTATAAAAAGATATTGTACTAAATGAAAATGGCTCACAAAACAAAAACTATATTATTTTCTATAAAACAGCACACTGAAAAATCCAGTACCATTTATTATAAAAATGTTAAAGTAGGCTAAGGAAAAGAGTTAAAACAATACAAAACTTTCTTTTACTATTCCTTGATTGTATTGTTTTTCGTTTGTATTTTTAATTCTTTTATTCTTTGCTGTTTTTCTCCTTCTGTACATTTTTCTCCAACCCCTTTTGTTTCATTATTTTACCCTTTTTTCTTTTATGAGGGTGACTGTGTGTGTGTGTGTGTGTGTGTGTGTGTGTGTGTGTGCTTATCTCCCTTTTGCCTTTTTTCTCCCAGTAGAATTTACTGAGGGTAAGGGAATTCTCCCTTGTCCCCGTCACCTGACTTTTTTCTCCTGTGTCTTATTCATTCTCAGTTTTTCTTTTCTTTCCTCTCTTCCTTATCAATTGTCTCCCTTTAACTTTGTCTCTAATATTTATATCAGTCATAGAATCTTTTCCCATCCCATTTTTCACTATTAATTTTGTGCCCAGTTTTCCATTATCCCCTTGTAAATGTATAACATACCCTTACCATCATTAGGATCCTTTGTCCTGCCCCTAATTTCCTTCTTCCCATACTACACAGCAGATGACTTTATTTATTTATTTATTTATTTATTTATTTAGGTACCCGGGATTGAACTCATGACTTTGCACTTGCCAGGCAGGCAGCATACAACTTTAAAAAAACAACTTTTTTCTCTTCACTTCCCTTCTCTGACATTACCCAGCTCCCAACCCCTGAGCTTTACATAACTGATTCTTTAAACTTACTGTTAAATGCCATTTTTCACCATTAAAGGAGACATATCCATTAACTGTGGGTCAAGACTTGGGTTGTAGGCCAGGTGCTCAGCAGCATAAGCAACTGCCTGGCAAGTTCAAGATCTTGAGTTTGATTCCCAGTATGGAAAAGAAAAAAAGATTTTGGTTGTTATGATGCTTATGGCATAACAGTAAATTTCTTACTCAGGATAAAGGGAGACCTAAAAGAGGGTTTTGTGATTTGTTTTGTTTTGTTTTGTTTTTGAGACAAGTCTCACTATGCAGTTTGAGCTGGCCTTGAACTCACTTCGTAGCCCAGGCTGGTCTCAAACCCGCAATGATCCTCCTGCCTCAGCCTCCCAAGTGCTGATATTACAGGCATTCACCACCATGCCCAGAATGGTATGTTATTTTTCAACTTGCCTTGATAGATCACTGTAACAGATTAGCCTATTACTATACTGTAGCTGGTTTAATTGCATAAGAATAATCCTGTGTGGATAATTTCATGCTAATGAATCTATCTAAAAGAATAGAAATTAGCCCATGCCTAGTATTAGACCAGTGTGCAATGAAAATAGAAATCAATGACAAAAGATACTTGGGAAAAGGCAAAAACTCCTGAAAAATTAACAATATAATCCTTATGGATCACAGAAGAAATTACACGATTTCTAGCAGTTAATGACAAGAATGGTTCAACTCTCCAGAACCTCTGGGATATATGACAGCAGTTCAAAGCCGGGTATGGTCACACATACCTGTAATCCTAGCACCTGGGAGGCTGAGGCAAGAGGATCTTTGCAAGACCAGTCTGGGCTACAAAGTGAGTTCAAGGCCAGCTTGAACTGCATAGTGAAACTCTGTCTCAAAAGAAAAGAAGAAAAAAAGGAAAGGAAAAAAAAAAGCAAAGCAAAGCAAGCCATTCTAAGATGAACATTTGCCACAATCAATGTTCACATTAGGAAACAGAGCAAACTCAAATAGACAATCTTATGAGAAATCTTAAGATACTTGAGAAACAACAAACCAGCCCCAAACTGAAATTAAGGAGGGAAATAATAAAGATGAGACTGGAACTGAATAAAATTGAGATTAAAAAAACAAAAACAGCTAGTTCTTTGAAAGAGCAAAACAGCTAAGCCCCTAGCCAGTCTTACCAAGAGAGACAAAAAAGATATCAATGCAATTAGAAATAAAAAAGGTGAAATCACAACAGACCCTAGGGAAATCCAGAAGATTTCTTTGAAGACTACTTTGAAAAATTGTATTCCAACAAATTAGTAAATTTTGAATAAATAAACAGATTCCTAGATACATACAAACTACCAAAATTAATCCAAGAAAACATAAATATGCTTAACAACATAATAATAAGCAATGAAATTAGCAAAGTAATAAAGAATATATCAACTAAAAAAACCCAAGTCCTGCAGAATTCTACAAAAACTTTAAGGATGTTGTACCATCAATATTCCTCAAGCTCAGGCTGGGGATTTAGCTCAGCGGCATAAGCACCTGCCTTGCAAGTGCGTGGTTGTAAGTTCAATCCCCAGTACCAATAAAAAAACAAACAAACAAACAAACAAATATTCCTCCAGCTCGTTAAAGTAATCAAAAGAGATTCAGTGCTCCCCAATTTATTTATGGAAGCCAGTATCACACTGATCCCAAAACCAGATAAAGACCCAACTAAAAAAAAACCATAGGCCAATCTTCTTAATGAAGACAAATGCAAAAATCCTCAATGAGATACTAGCAAATAGAATGCAGCACATCATCAAAAAGATCATACATCATGATAAGCAGGTTTCATCTCAGAGATGCAAGGATGGTCCAGTACTCATAAGTCAATAAATGTAACACATCATATAAACATAAGCAAGGACAAAAAACCATATGATCTTATCAGTAGATACAGAAAAGGCTTCTGACAAAATCATACACCTCATGATAAAAAAAAAACCTGAAGAAAACAAATTTAAAAAGACCACAGCTGAATATGATGAAAGCTATGTATGACAAATGAATAGCCAGCATCATACTAAATGGGAAAAAACTAAAAGCATTCCCCCTAAGTTCTTGTCAGGAACAAGACAAGAATGTCCACTATTACCTCTTGTACTCAACACAGTAAAGCCAACGCAAGCAGGCAAGAGAAAGAAATAAAAAGCATACATATAAGGAAGGACTGAAATTAACATTATTAATAGTATGACATGATACTCTACAGAAAAGACCCAAAAAGCTCACCAAAAAATTCTTAGAATAGTAAAATTTAGCAGTGTAGCAGGATACAAGATCAATATATAAAACATTAGCATTTATATATTTCAATAATAAATAGGAGCAAAAGGAAATTATGAGAATAATACCATTCACAATAGCATCAAGAAAAATGAAATACCTAGGAATTAACCTAAGAAAGTAAAAGACCACTACAAAGAAAACTACAGTACTCTGAAGAACTGCAGAGACTGAAGAGGATATCAGAAAATGAAAAGATGCTGGACATGGTGGCTCACACTTATAATCTCAGCACTCAGAAAGCTGAGACAGGAGGCTTGCTATGTGCTTGAGGCCCGCATGGGCTACACAGTGAAATGCTGTCTCAAAAAAAGAAAGAAAGAAAGAAAGAAAGAAAGAAAGAAAGAAAGAAAGAAAGAAAGAAAGAAGAAAAAAGAAAAGAAAAGAAAAGAAAAGAAAAGAAAAGAAAAGAAAAGAAAAGAAAAGAAATGGAAAGATGTCCCCTGCTTCTGACAATATTAACAAAATGGCCATACTCTCAAAACTGTTACACAGATTCAATACAGTCTAAATCAAAATACTAACAGCATACTTTACAGATCTAGGGAAAAAAATCCTAAAATCATTTGGAACCAGAACAAATCCAGAACAACAAAGGCAATTTTAGATAAGAGCAAAGTAGGAGGCATAGGATTACCTGACTTCAAGCTATACTACAAAGCAATAGTGATAAAAATGGTATGGTACTGGAACAAGAACAGATACATGAATCCATGGAACAGAACTGAGAATATAGAAATTTCCTTAGACACATTCAGCTATTTGACCAACAAAGGTGCCAAAAGCATATGTTGAAGGAAATATAGCCTATTCAACAGGCAGTCCTAGGAAAACTGGTTATCTGTGTGCTGATGATTAAAACTGAATCCTTATGTCTTATCACATAGTAATTAAAATCAAAATAGAGAAAAGATCTAAACATTAAAACAGGAACATTAAACCTACTAGAAGATAAAATAGGTAAAACACTTGAAAACATAGGAAAGAATTTTCTAAATAGAATCTCTATTGCACAAGAAATAACAGAGTCAACAAATGTGATTATATCAGACTAAAAAGCTTCTGTATAGCAAAAGAATGAGTAGTGTGAAGGGACAACCTATATAATGAGAAAAAAATTGCCAGCTACAATTCAGACAGAGAACTAATATCTAGAATAGATAACTCCAAAAATATTAAATTACCTAAAATTAAAGATCCTGTCAGAAATGAGTAAGAAAAATGAACAAATGTATGAAAAAATGCTCAACATTTCTGGCATAGAGAAATGCAAATTAAATGCAAATTAAAACAAAACTAAGGTTCTATCTTACTCCAGAAAAAGTAAATTATTAAGAAATCAAACAATAACAAATGCTGGTGAGGCTGTGGTGAAAAAGAAATACTCCTTCATTATTGGTGGGAATGTAAACTAGTACAACCATTATGGAGATCAGTATAGAGACTTTTAAAGAACTGAAATAACATATTCCATATGACACAGTGATCCCTCTGCTTGGTATATATTTCCCAAAGAGCTTAAGACATCATTACTACAGTGATACCTACCTACCAATATTTATAGCACCACAACTCAAATAGCTAACTCCTGGAAATAGCCTGTATATGCATCAACAGATGATTGGATAAAGAGAATGTAGTATCTATATATATTGGAATACTATTCTGCTACAAGGAATGATAGATTTGAAACGTTTGTAGGAGAATGGATGTATCTGTAAAATATAATGTTTAGTGAAATAAAGCAAACACAGAAGCTTAAATACCATCTGGTATCTCTCATTTGAATGAGGTAAAGTATAAACAAAGAGAATAATAAAAGACAGACATCTCTTGCAATAGAAAAGTGGTCCAAGGGAAAAAGCACAAGGGGTGAGGAGGAAATAAGTAGAATAAAGATATGGTGTTACAGAAACCTAGTAATCTCTGATAATGTAAACATTATATGCCATAACATGAGCTAAGATTAATAATAGCAACAAGAATGAAAAATTGGATAGGAGATTTGGAGAAGGCAGGAAGGAAGGGGGAGGAGATTGAAAAAACAAGCTATGGTATGTACAGGTAATCACTCCTCAAGATGATTGTAAACTGTGTGAAACGCAAACAAGTACAGTACTAATAAAATTTTTTTTAAAAACTTGATAAAATATGTATTATTACAATACCATGCATATATCCTAAAATTTTCTGAAAAAAGTAAAAAAAACAAAAAAACTACCATTAAAACTTTATGAACAAAGTAAGAAAAAAGAATTATTCCCTGACCATAAGTAAAATAGCTTTCCCATCCCACAACATTCTCTATCTCCTTATTCTGCTTATTTTTCTTCAAAGCATTTTTTATTACCTAATATTCTAATTTCTATTCATTTATAATTGCTAGATTTCTCATCACAAAGTAAATTCTATGGAGTCAAGAGCTGTATTAATTTTGTTTACTACTGTATCAAAGTTGTAATAGTACCCAGCTCAGAGGTTATCTATTCATCCATCCATCTACCAATGCAAAAGAATAAAACAGTGGAATCAAAATATAGATGGTTGTCAATAATGAACAGAGAGAATACCTTCCATCACTACCCCTTTCAAGATGAAAAAAATTAGAAAGAACAACAAAAAAAAGTATAGCAGTTTTTTTAGCATGCCCAGCCAAGTCTTTATTGGCTTCCCTGATCTAGGATAATATTTGCAAGTCCTTTGCAAGACTTTGCAATATTTGCAAAGTCCTTTGGGCAAAGGACTTTTTTTTTTCTTTTTGGTACCAGGGATCAAACTCACTACTGTGTGCTTGCAAGGCAGGCGCTTATGCCACTGAGCTAAATCCCTGGGCCCTGGGCAAAGGACTTTAAAAAGTAGTTTTCTTTTTTTTGTTACTTGGTTTTGTTTCGTTTTGTGTTTGGTACCAGGGATCAAATTCATGACCTTATGCTTTCCAGGCAGGTGCTGAACCGCTGAGCTATATCCCCAGTCCGAAAATGGTTTTCTAAATATCACAAAGTTATGCCTTTTCCCCAACTAGCTGGGTGATTCCCCTAGCTTAATTAGCCCTCACTCACCTATATATCGTTTTCTTCCTTTCCTCATAACTTTCCAGGGATCCTTTCCTTGCTCCAATAAGGAAATCACATCTGGTTTAGATATGAAGCATCCTGCTTAGGGGAGAATAATTAGAAATTTTATTGGTTCATCCTGATTACATTTGTAATATACTAGTTAATGACAACTGATAAAGCTTTCAAAGAAAAGAAAGGAAAGATGGTTTCAAAATGTTCAAGTGAAGATTATACAATAAATAGAGTTAGAAAAGGTCTTTTAAAATCATAGTAAGATGAGTGTTCTTTTTTCAGAGGAAATAGTGGTTGAGATCATAGACTATGTGGTTCAAATCCTGCCTCTGCCACATCACAGTTATATAATCCAAGACGAGGTACTTCCATGCTTCATTTCCCTCATCTATAAAACAGTGATAATAATAGTGCCTATCTGCTGAGTATGTTGGTCATACCTGTAATCCCAGCTTCTTGGGAGGCAGGAGAATCACCAAATTCAAGGCCATCCTGGACAACTTAGCAAGATTCTGTTTCATAACTAAAAATTTAAAACAGGGCTGGGAATGTAGCTTAATAGTACAAAATCTGTATGTTTAATACCCAGTATTCCCCACCCCCACAAAAGTGCCTTTATACAGACTGCGTTAATATGTCTGTATACCTAACACTGCCTGAGAATAGTAGATATATTTTATTAGCTATTAGTTGTTATTTTGCTGAAGAAAACAAGAAGCTTCCCAAAAAGTACTTATTCTTATTTCTTTTCTTTTTTTTCTATTTTTTGGTACTGGGAATCAAACTCAGGGCCTTGTGCTTGCCAGGCTGACACTGGGCCACTGACCTACATCCCAGCCCTACTCTGATTTTTAGGATATTAATACATTACTAAAAGCAAAGTTTGACAGCAAAGTGTGACAGGTGTAGTGATGCAAGCCTGTAATTCCAGTGAGGCAGTAGGATCACTGTTGAGTTTGAGGCCAGCCTACACTGCATAATGAGTTCAAAGCCAGCCTGAACTCCACATAGTAAGGCTCTGTCTTAAAAAAAAAGAAAAGTTCTTGGATTTTTAATTTTTAATAATCAGATAAAACTAAGGGCTGGAGATTTAGCTCAGTGGTATAACTGCCTGCCTGACAAGCGTGAGGTCATGAGTTCAATCCCTGGTACCATAGTGGGGAAAAAAAAAAGCAAAAACTAAATATATTTGTTTATTAACCAAAGGAATGAATTATCTTAAACTGTAAATAAATCTTGGTAATCCAACTTACTAGCATATTAAGTACATATATTCCTTTTTAAAATTTTTTATTTTTTTGTGGTGCTGGATCCCAGGGCCTAGTACATGCTACA
Source organism: Dolichotis patagonum (assembly GCA_004027295.1). Lineage (NCBI taxonomy): Eukaryota > Metazoa > Chordata > Mammalia > Rodentia > Caviidae > Dolichotis > Dolichotis patagonum. The sequence goes on from PVJX010013796.1 coordinate 26,088, forward strand.
AAGTACGTTACCCATTGAGCCACATCTCCAGCCATATGTATCCTTATGATAGAGAAAAACCAAGAAAGAGTTTAGCTATTTTCCTTACAGGTATACAACAAGTAATAAAACACCTAAAGCAACTCTTAAGTTCAAAAACAAAGTAATCTTTGTTTTCTTTGATATTGTTAAGGCCATAAATCACCTAGATTGCAAATCTAACCCCTTCATCAATTAAGTAAGGATGCAGAAGATGAATATACTCAATGAAAGTGCTCCCTTCCAAAGAAAGTACAAACTATATCCTTAAGAACAGGGAGCAGAAATTCAGATAGTTTCTTGAAAAACAAAACTTTTCATAGAAGAAAGCTATATTATAGAGAATACAATCTAAATTACTAAATGCACATGACCTTACCTAGTGAGACCAAGTTGCTATAGTTCTCCATCATCACATCTCTATATAAGTCCTTCTGTTCCAAGTCTAGGTACTCCCACTCTTCTTGAGAAAAGACTATGGATACATCACTGAACATCACTGATCCCTGAAAAAACAACCCACATATTATAAGTGAAATAAAGAAATTTTTTTAATATGAATGAGAAAATATGGAGAAGTATTGCAAGAAATAGATTATAGCAAGCAAACATGCTTGAGCTACAAGGATGTAACATGGCTAGTTAAAAAATGAGTGTGTTAGGGCCAAGGATTTAGCTCAGTGGCATAAGCACCTGCCTTGCAAGTGTGAGATCGTGAGTTTGATCCCTGATAGCAAAAAAAAAAAAAAAAAAGTGTGCCTGAAAGATTCAAGGATCCTGCTGTTACAGACACAGCCATCTATATATCCTAGCATACCTCAGTAATCCAAACATGTGTGGGAAAGAAAAAAATAACCATTTTCCTATTAAATGAAATACTGTTAAAACTTCTGCCTGCTATATGTCTACCTCACAAATTATCAAGAAATGTGAATTTTACTCCTGTCTCCTTGAAGAACAGATTTTACTTTATTTATTTTGTGGTGCTGGGGACTGAACCCAAGGCCCTCACACTGAGGAACATCCCCAACCCTTTTTTAATTTTTTATTTTTGAGACAGGGTGTTGCTAAATTGATAAATTGCCCAGGCTGAGCTTGAACTTGTGATTCTCCCACTTTAGCCCACCAAAATGCTGGGATTACAGGCATGCACCACCACACTCAAAATTTATTGTTTTGTTTTTTGACAGACAGTCTCACTATATAGTCTGAACTTGAACTCACTATGCATCCCAGCCTGACCTCAAACTCCAAGTGATTCTCCTGCTTCAGCCTCCCAAGTGCTGGAATTACAGGTGTGCAGCACAACATCTGGCTAAGAACAGATCTTTTGTTGTTGTTGTTGTTGTTTTGTTTTGTTTTGTTTTTTGAGACAAGGTCTCTCTATGTGTAGTTCAGGCTGGACTTGAACTCACTATGTAGCCCAGGAACGTGCAATGATCCTCCTGTCTCAGCCTCTCAAGTCCTGGAATTATAGGTATGTGCCATAAAACCTGGTCCTAAGAGGCACTATTTTCAAAAAGGCCTCCTATAAGCTCTGTCTTAGAAAATGATCTGAATCATTTAAAGAATTCCTTCCCAATTTATTGTAAAAGCAGATCATAAGTATTTTTCCTTTTCAGATTTTTTTAATACTAAAGAATGAACCCAGAGAGTGCTGAGCTACAGCCCCAGCCTCCCTCCCCACTTTTTTTTTTTTTTTTTTTTTTTGGTACCAGGACTCAAACTCATGACCTTGCACTTCCAGGCAAGTGCTTGAGCCATTGAGCTAAATCCCTGGACTTATTATTATTATTATTATTATTATTATTATTAAGATAGAGTCTTGCTAAATTATCCAGGCTGGCCTCAAATCTATATTCCTCCTGCCTCAATCTCCCAAGTATCTGGGATTAGAAGTGTGCTCACCACATCAATGACAGATTTTCTAATGAATATTTTTTAATTGACTGTACACTAAATAGTCCCTATGGCTTAACCATGTTTCCATACTTAGATATTTTAGTTGACCATAACCTTAAGGTCCTCCTCAATTCTGAATCTATATGATGGCACAAGCCCCTGCATGGCAAGTGCAAGGTTGTGAGTTTGATATCCCGTACCAAAAAAAAAAAAAAAAAAAAGAATGAATCTATATGATTACTGACATATCTGGATTATTTTCTCAATTGCTATCATTTTTACCTGTAAATAGCTGCATTCCTTGTTTATAAATTACAATGTACCAATATACCATGATCCAGAGTCAGAAAGATATTCTAAACCAGCACATCCTTTTTACCTATAAATGGAACCTTGTTACTGGTATGCAAATCTTAGAGAATCTCTCTTTTTGCAAGACCCAGCTACATCCCAACTCAATACTAAAAGTTTCACAAAACACAAACTCTAACTATATACTGAGTCTTGGGCGAATCAACAGCAAATCTTATATACCTGTAAAATTCAAGTGTAGGGCCAGGGATTTAGCTCAGCAGCATGAGTGCTTGTCTGGTAAGCTCTGGGTGATGAGTTTGATCCCCGGTACCAAAAAAAAAAAAAGAAATAAAAACAAAAAATAAAACAAAACATTCAAAATAAAACAAAAAATTCAAGTGTAAAAAAGTTCAGTTTTCCTATGAGCAATTAAATGGGCCCATTCTGTTTTTTAAGAACTCAAAAAAGAATGGTCAAATATCTCAAGTGATTTCACTTCTATTTCATTGTAGCTTTTAGCAGAAGACTCAGCACATACAGGAGATGCTGAATAATCTGTTCAACAAATAGATGGACAATGACTGGAAAAAAGAGGGCTCATAAGATATGCAGTGTGGGGGCTGGGGATTTAGCTTAGTGGCATAAGCACCTGCCTGGCAAGCATGAAGTCATGAGCTCGATTCCCGATACCAAAAAATAAAATAAATAAAATAAAATAAAATAATATAAAATAAAATGATAGGCAATGTGTTATTTAGCTTTATTTCTTCTTAGATTTGGAAGAAATGGAAGAAGGTTCTGGGAGAAAGCTTTGATAGGTAAGAAATTTCAGGATAAAAGAATATTTCTAGGATCTTAACATGATAATATTTCCAGAAGCAAATAAACAATAACTTACACAGGCCATAATTTAGAAATCCAAGAACTGGTCAATCCTCCTTGGGGTCTGTTTGCCAGAAGTAGACTTTGCAGAGGCCAGACCTGGGAAAGGAAAGTAACACTATGAGATGAGCCAGGGCTCAGAACTCCCAAAATATCTTGAGTTAATAAGACTTTTCCCTCTGATCACACACAGACACCGGATGGGGTGGGGGAGCTGCGGGGGATGAAGCCCAGTGTGCGGGCTCTGAGTTCAATCCCCAGAACCCGCGGAGAAAATAAACATTAAGCAGAATCAAGAAGGAAGGAAATTTCAATACCTAGGTCAGTGATGGTGAATCTTTTAGAGTAGTGTCCAGACTACAACCCAAAACCCACTTATTTATGGCAAAGTGTCAATACTGCAATTAAACCTAAATATACGGGTTCCTGGGATTATTCGGGCTCGCATGGGGAGTGAAAGGGTTCTGCAAGTCTGCTGCGGCACATGTGCTATAGGTTGGCCACCACTGATGTAGGTTACTCTAGGTGCCCAACCCTGCCTGGTTAAACTGAAGGCACAACACCACGACCACAACTGCCCTACTCACAATCACTACTTACACAAATCCAGAGTAAAGAGAATAGTGTTGACCCTTTTCACTATCAAAGAAAAACCAAGATCGTCTATGCCAGAGCTGAAACGAGTTTACAATAGCTTCTTAGAGAGAGCTCTGGTTCTGCAACCAGCAGCTGGAATTCCCTGAACTGTGACTGCACAGAGGTCGGCGCGCCCTGGGCCTGGTGGAGGGCATCTTGCCACTAGGCAGCTTGAGGGACGCCCTAAATTCTGACATTCTTCGTCTCCCCAGCCCGACTCGGTGCTAGGGATTCAAACCAGGGACTACTGAGCCTACATCCCCAGTTTTTTTCTATTTTTTTATTTTGAAGCAGGGTCTCGAGAAATTACCCAGGCTGGCCTTTAACTTTTGATCCTGCCGCTTGCTTCGGCCTTGCAAAGCGCTGAGACTAACTACGGGAGGCTGCCACCCCACCCGACTCAATTCTGGTATTCTTTGCCTGAGAGCGGGCCTGAACTTTTTTGTGTGTGGATTCTTCACCGCGGCGCTCCGGTGTTGACTAGAGGCCATTTCTCTGCCCTAGGCCCGCTGTGGCGACGCGGCCAAAGAGGCCGGGCTCCGAGATGCACACGACACGGCCACGGCCACGGCCACTTGGTTCCCACAAGACGCTTTGTACCCAATTAAGTCACACAAACGCCGACGCGTACGAGTCCCTGCCTCACAGCCACACAGGCTCCCGATGCCACACCCAGGGCCTGCCACGCCCCCCCACACGATAACAACGCCGCCCTCCTCACACACCCCGCTCCCCCAGTGCCGGTTTCCCGGTGCTCCTCGCGGCCTCCTCTCCCCCGTCCTTACCCCGCGCGTCGAGACGCGTTTGCTAGAGTGGTCAGGACCAATGCGCTGTGCCAGGACTATTCCCTGGGGACGCCAGAATGTCTCAAGGTAACGGCTAGCGGAGGCCAGCGCACTATTGCCACCAGCAGACTGTACACAGTGCGACACACCTAACGGCCCGCACGCTAGGGATGCTGGGAGGGTAGTAGGCGCGCTGAGTGCGCAGGCGCAGGAGTCCGGGCGAGCAAGACTATGTCTTGGCTGCCAGCTGTGTGAACCTGAAGGCTAGAGAATCCGCAGCCGGCGAGGGTCTTTGGTCCTTTGTCACGGCTGGGGTAGGGGAGTGGAAGGATAGCTGCGCGTCAATTAAAGAGGGATGGATGGGAATGACTGTTTGCAGCCAATCGGGAGGGGGAGCGGGAGGCAGGGCTCCACGTTGCAATCAAGGACAGCGCCGTGTGTGTCTTTACGTCTGAAGGTGATTTTTAGTGCTAATGGGGCGACCGGAATTAGGTTTGTGAGGGAGTTTTTTTCTTCAGTGAATTGTGTGTCGGTGTCTGTACGACTGTGGGATGTGAGGGCCTGCGAGGAAATAGTATTGACCGTTAGTGCAACTGTAACTTACCATGAGTATTTATATGAATCATGGCTCAAAGTGTCCGAAGTCGGGATGGGTTTGTTTTGCTGTCAGTTACTCTAAGAAATGACGTGCCTGATCCAGTGTGCATTTTGGTTTTGTTTTCCTCAGTACTGGGAAATGAAGACAGGGCCTTTCCACTGACACAGGGTCTGAAATTGCACAGGCTGGGCCCGAACTTGCAATCCTCCTGTTTCTGGAGTATTGGAATTGCAGGGATAGCACCACCACTCCCACCTGCACCTTTTATGGTTTGGTTGGTTTTCATGTAACCAAAATGTTCACTGTCTTCAGCTCTGACAGAAATATTGCATCTGCCAGCAGCTTCAGCTTTCCTGATTTCATAAGAAAAAAAAAGGACTTTTCCAAAAGAAAGTATGCATTTTGCATTTAAGCACAGGCTTATAGAATGAAAATCAGCATAACTTATAGAACAAGATTTTAAAAGAAATTTATGTCTTGTAGTATTTGACTTGCTTCTGCCATAGATTCTAGTGAGCAAGTCTGCCCTCTTTCTTAGGGCTAAAAAGCTTTTGTTCAGAAGATTGTCTTTATTTGCAAATAACAAACTGTATATTAATAATATGGGTATCTTATACTTCCAAGTAATAAAAGTTACTGAAAAATAGAATTCAAACGTTGCTGGAACACAAAACACAAAGAAATGAGTACATGTGAGTATATGAGCATTTAGTAGAGAACATAAAATTTTAATTCAACAGAAGATACTTGGCTTTGGCATACTCGGTTTTAGGTTTTATTTCTGGCTGGAAACAAAGGTGACTTCCTTTATCATACCATGTGTAACACTCAATTCCAGAAGGATTAGAATGTTCATGTATCTGAATATACACATTCAGAAAACTATAGTTTCTTCATTCTCTTATGCTCTGAAATATTCTATAAGCAAAATCTTCCAAAGAAACATAGAAAACATTAGAAAAAGCCTGGGAAACTTATAGAAATAGACAAGAATGTAAGAATATTTATAGATGTTTCCCCACCCTCTGGTGCTGAGGATTGAACCTGGGGCCTCAAGCATAGTAGGTAAATGGTCTACCACTGAGCCATATCACTGCCTGAAACTTTTTTTTTTTTTTGTAGTGCTGGAGATTGACCCCATGATAACTTTACTCCCGAGTTCACCCTGTAACTCTGTATCTTAGTTTCACTAATTGCCCAGGTTTATGTCAAACTTTTGGTCTTTTTGCCTCAGCCGTTTGAGTAACTGGGATTATATGGTGGGTGCTCCCACATTCAGTGAACAGTTTTAAATGGAAAGTAGGAGATGATTTGAAAACTGTCTCAATTAGGGAGATGTTTAAATAGGTCTTGGGTCAGGTTTGAGGTTTGGCTCAGCAGCTCAAGCACCCGCCTAGCAAGTGCAAGCAGGTCTTAGGGATAAGCGTACTATAGCTATGAACACTGAGTTATATCTATAGATCTGAAGGGAAATAAAAATTCTGCAGTTGAATGTAAAAAAGCAAATTTCAGCTTGATACATACTTACATGATCCATTTATACTTACTTGCATGTTAATGTTTCACATGAAAAAATACATGGGATATAGAAGCTTTAAACTTTATTCTGAAAGAAACACATGAATAGAGAAATTGAGAAGGAACGGGGGAAAGACTGATTTTTTTTTTTAACCATTAGTATTAGTTCATGTCCTGTTACACCAATTATGGCCAGATCTCTTAATGCTTCTGGGGATATGTCCCCATCTGCTCCACGGCACTTTCTCTTCTGGCTTAAGCTAAAAGTGACTCAGTAACTGTAGCTCTGGGAACGACGACAGGAACCTGTATCCAGACATTGTGGCACTTTCTTTTCTGCTCCAATATGGTGCTGCTGATGCTAAATTTGGAAAGACTCTGGGAGCCAACTCTAGAGCAGCAGGATGGCATAGCACTCCTATAAATTCAAACCATGAGCCAGTTTTACTCATTACATTCTGCTCTTATGCCTTGAATCTTAGAACCTCTCTTTGTACAGCCAGAAATGTCAGGGTCCCATCTGTACACTGCTCAAGACATTGTTTGATCATGGTGCAGGTTGTCATTTGGGCGTATGATACCACAGCCTTACTTGATCCATGAATTCCTTCCCAGGTGATTGAAAATCTGTCTTTAATAGCCCAAACATCATTGATCCAAACCATGATTGTCGCAAAAACCAATCAATCGATTTATTGGCTGAGTATGACACTAAAACAACTGCTGTAGCCTAATGGGATTCTCGATTAAGGCTGGTCATCATGGCATCAAACCGCCATTTGACTGATGCACTATTTGAATTTATCTCCTCACTTGAGCTGAGGCAAATACCGCTAAGTAGGTCACAGCAATGCCACAAAATAGACAACATTTCAATAGATGAAACACGAGTGCTTTCTAATCCAGCCTTCCCAAGCTTGGCATGATGTGCGTCAGGATATTTCCATGAGGTTTTCGCTGAGCTGCTGTGAATGATGACTCTTCTGGGATTCCAACATCCCTTAGATTTTCACAGAGTCCAGGAAAAAGCCAACACATAAACAGCAAGGAACCAGTAACAGGATGGAACAAGGCTCTGTGCTTATCAAGAAATGATTTGACATTATATTGTAGCACCTCTAGTTTCCCAATGCCAGGTGCAAATTTCTCACCATCAGTAGGGTATTGGCAGAAATCTCCTGAAAAGGAAAATGGATTGGTGATAAGCCCCACTCTGGGTTGCAGTGTGTCTCCAGAGTGGGTGTCCATGGGTTCTGGTAGTTCAGGCATGGTGTTTTATTCAAGACTGATTTTTAAAATTTTAAATGTTTCATTGGTTTGTGTACAAATGCACTATATCAGTAGGCACAAAAAATAAATTTTCATTTGGCAGTTTGCTCTCATTTCTAAGAGCTATGCTTTTGATATTAATGTAAAACAGACGGAATTATCTCTGTAGCACTGCTATTTACAAGTATTTTGCTACTTTTCACAAATTTATTTTAAAATATTTATCTCTTTATACTTATAAAAAACCAAGTAATTCATTGTTTAGAAAAACAGCTTTTCTGGGCATGGTGGCACATGCCTGTTATCTCACCACTCAGGAGGCTGAGGCAGGAGGGATGCCGCCAAGTTCAAGTCCAGCCTGGGCTATGTCCTTTATTCAAGGTCAGCCTGAACTACATTGTGAGACACTGTGTCAAAAAAAACCAAAACAAATAAAAATACTCTTAGGCTTTGAGAAAAAAGGGAGTGGTGGTAGAACATGAAAAAAGAACCTCTGTAACTGGATACATGCATTATCCTTCTATAAAATGATATCTGTGCAATGCAGGTGCTACTTCCTGAGCATGAAAAGTGAGGTATAATAAAAGCCCACCTCAAATAATTAATTTAAGCCCCCCAAAAGGCAAGTTGTGGTGTTTTGTGTGTGTTTTAACTTCAAGATTTCTTAAGAAACTTTTAGTAAACACCCACACTATAATGGCAGAATTGAGTTTTGGTACAAAAATAGTATGGTTGGGAAAGGCTAAAATATTTACTCTCTCCTTTATGGACAAAGTTTATTGACCCTTGGTCTGGAACACAATATATAATTCCAGTGCTGTATTTGTTTCTACTGCAAAATTGGGATAGGATGGCTTTATTTTTTCATTGGCTAACTAAAAATTTTCATTTTTAGTTATGTATGTATATATGTTCAAGAAACTGTCCTTTTTAAATTGATGTGATGCTTAGAATAAAAATAATGCATGTTGGCTCAGCATGGTGGTTCATGCCTGTAGTCTCAGCACTTGGGAGGGTGAAGCAGGAGGATCAGCACAAGTTTAAGACCAGCCTGGGTTACATAGTGAGTTCAAGGCCAGCCTGAACTACACAGAGAAGATATGTCTCAAAAAAATCAAAAACAAAATGCATATAGAAAAACTATGAACCAGACCAAGTCCTTTCTTTTAAAACATCCTGCATTTTTGGAATTTAGCTATTTTCTCTCTAGAAACATTTTTAAATTGAAAACATTCACATTCAAGAAATTATAGGGAAATTATTCCTCCCCACCACCACTCAAATCTCCTTAGGGGCAAGGAATTTGCTATTTTAAAAGTTCATCCCAAAACAAAAGAAAAAAAATCCTCTTGTGAGACATGGGTGTGGCTCTTTGTTAGTGTCTAGCATAAAAACTAACCCAAGGGTAGCCACCTGTGACTTGCAGAAATGACATCTCTTCTTTGCCCTGTAGTAGTGTTTTTTAAAACTGTGAATAGCCAATTAAAAATCAGAAGTTATCAAATACATTAAAAAGTAGAATTCTTTAAGAAATGGTGGATGTGGTGGCACATATCTGCCTATTCCTGCCTGCATTCTGAGAGGCTGAGGCAGGAGGACTGCAAACTTGAGCCTGGCCTGGGCAACTTAGCAACTTAATAAGACCCTGTATGAAAATTCAAAAAGGGCTGGGCATGTAGCTCAGTGCTGAGGCCCTGGGTTCAATCCCTAGTTCCAGGGAAAAGAGCACAACAGCATGTAACACAGGGCATGTATTTTCTCATAGCATCAGTTAGTTGCAACTGGACCCTGGGCATGCTGTTTAGGTAGGTACTCACCCACTAGATATATTTCTATCACTCTTTCAGTAGATGGAGTTAGCTAATTTCCTTAGGGCATGTGCATTATATGCATATCTGACACTAAAAAGTAGCTTTTCTTGGAGGTACTTTCCTAATCCATTTCTGATACCAATATTCTGTTAGAATATGACTGTATAACTGAAGTTCTCTGAACACTTGATACATTTTTCTTAAAAAGTTGGATTTGTTGCATTACTCAGAACATTTAATTGATCTCATAATTTTTCTGTTCTGTATGTTTCTATTCTCTTGAGTCAATACTAGTGATTTATATTTTCCTAAGAATAATTTGGTTTAGGTTTCCAAATGTATCAGAAAGCACTGTATTTGGAATAGCCTTTTAAATATGTAACTAGTTTCTCTCTATAGATGTCAATTTTTTTAAAAAACAGTGCTATTTGTTTTCTTTAGCCTCATAAACAGCACCAATGTATTGTCTATATGCCTTTCTTTTTACACAAAGTATACTATAATGTAGCATAAAGGAAGTCAACCTGAATAAAGTCCTTCCCATCCATTATTCACATTACTTTCCCCATCAACACCAGGATTATTTTCTGTTCTCAAGAAATAAGTGATAATGGAAGATTTTTTAAAACCATTACCCTCAAAGCATCTTTAAAAATACCCTACCTGAATGTGGTGGCACATGCCTGTAATCCCAGCTCTTGGGAGGCTGATGCTGGAGAATCACCATGAGTTTGAGGCCAGCCTAGGCTACATAAGCACATTCAAGGCCAGCCTGCACTACATAGTAAGACCCTGCCTCAAAAAAAAAAAAACAAAAACAAAACAAACATACCCTGCCTGATGCTGAATTGGTTCTGTATTAAGTTAAAACCTCCTGAAAAATATAATATTGGTGGCAACAATAAATATGAAAACAGTAACAGTGATATGTATTTATTATATGGCAGGCACAATATTAAGCACCTTATACATCTTTTTACTTCCCTTAAAACATGAGGTAGGTATTATAATCATCCCCACTGTATAATTTCTACTGAGACATATATCTATAAAAACATATGCTGGGTATGATGGCATATGCTGGGCATGATGGCATACATTGTAGCCTAAGTTACTTGGCAGGCCCAGGCAGGAGAATCACTTGAGCTCACAAGTTGAAGACTGATCTGGGGAACACAGCAAGATCCTGTCTCTCAAACAGAAAAATCACCAGGAAGGGTAATGAAGCAACAAAGACTTTTTTTGGGGGGGGATCGAACTCACGACCACGTGCCTGCAAGGCAGGCACTTATGCCACTGAGCTAAATCCTCAGCCCCAGACAAAGACTTCTTGAGGAAAGAAAAATGAGTACAAGATGGAAGACAAAGAGTACATTTATCTCATTTGTAAAATTTAAATCTTCTATAGGGAATATTCATGCCTTATTTCTCAAAATAAGACATAGTACAAAGATATGCCTAAGAAGAATGTCAGGGATATGCATTTTGGCATGTATCATGGCAAAATATTTGAAAGAAACTACAATATCCATCAATAGGAAGTTAATAAAATCATATTAGTTGGATGTGGTGGTGCACACCTGAAATTTCAGTCCTAGGGAAGCCAAGGCAGGAGAAATATATGTTCAAAGACAAGCCTGAACTACACAGCAAATTCAAGGACAACCTATACTACACAGTGAAACCTTGTCTCAAAAATAAAACAAAACGATACTATAGTATCACAACAAAACATCATGAAGATATTAAAGAATCCCTATTTACTGAGTGGCAACAATAGTTTATGAAGATTTAACAAAAGAAAGCCCTAGTTTTGTAAAGAACAACACAAACAGCCATCTTCAAACATAAAAAAAAAAGGTGCCAGTAATCACAGGCCTGAGGAAGCTGAGGCGAAAGGATCACAAATTTGAGCCCAGCCTAGACTACATACTAAGTCTGGGGCCAACCTGAACCATATATAGTGGGAACCTGGCTCTAAATTACATACACATACACACACACACACACACACACACACACACACACAAACAAGCTGGACATGGTAGTACATGCCTGCAACCCAAGCATTCCAGTAAGCTGAGGCAAGAGGATCCCAAGTTTGAGCCCAGCCAAGACAACTTAATGACCTAGCCTTTAAAAACAAAGGAATGGAATACAGCTCTATGCAAGGGCCCTGGGTTCAATCCCCAGCACTAAAAAAAAAGTTTTCTATTATTAAAGTTAACTTAAAAATAAAGGTATTTTACAAACTGTGAAGAGGTACATTTTATAGTCATACAAATTTAAGATGGTTTAAAATATTAATGTAATAATTACAGAAAAAATTAGGGAGAAAAGAAAATGAAAATTACAAGATTACATTTTTGCATTGATTCTCTGATATTTTAAGGTCAGAAAGAGCCAAGTTTGGTGACACATGCCTGTCATCCCAGTATTGTGGGAGGCTGAGGCAGAATGATCACAAGTTTCAGCTGAGCCTGAGCAACTCTGTGAGACCCTATCTCAAAATAAAAAATAAAGAGCTGGGGATATAGCTCAATGTGAAGGCCATCAGTTCAATCCCCAGTACCACAAAAACAAACAAAAAACCAGAAAGGGCAAAAGTATTATGGGGTTTTTTTTTCAGTATTTGCTATAGTGAATAACCTAAGATCAATGTATGTTTTCATTAAAAGGCTTCCAAAACATATTCAACTCATTGAGTGTTTCAACAACACAATTTTTTTCAACTGAATAAACTATAGCCAACAAATGTTTCTATAGCCTTGTATCTAGGATTATTAACAAGATAAATTCTCTGATACTGAATGGTTTCAACAATAGTTAAAAGCTTTCTCATATATTTTGTATATATTGGCTTATCACCAGTACAAATTATGATGTTGAATAAGTTGTGAGTCATAATTAAAGTTCTTTCCACATTCTCTGTATTCATAAGGTTTCTCACCAGCATGAATTCTATGATGACTGATAAGTTGTGAACTTTGAGAATAAGCTTTCCCACATATCTTACATTCATATGGTTTTTCACCAGTATGAATTCTCTGATGTCTAGTAAGGTCAGAACCAGAACGAAAAGCCTTGTCACATTCCTTACATTCATAGGGTTTCTCACCTGTATGGATTCTCTGGTGTTTAATAAGCTGTGAACTCTGACTAAAAGCATTACCACATTCCTTACATTCATAGGGTTTCTCTCCAGTATGAATTCTTTGATGTTGAGTAAAATTTGAACCACTACTAAAGGCCTTGCCACATTGTTTACATTCATAAGGTTTCTCACCAGTGTGAATTCTCTGATGTCGAGTGAAGTTTGAACCACTACTAAAGGCCTTTCCACATTCTTTACATTCATAAGGTTTCTCACCAGTATGAATTCTGTGATGACGAGTAAGGTCTGAGCCACAAATAAATGTTTTCCCACATTCCTTACATTCAAAGGGTTTCTTCCCAGTGTGAATCTTCTGGTGATGTGCAAGCCTTGAGGGATGTCGAAAGGCCTTTCCACATTCTTTACAATCATAAGGTTTCTCAAGAGTGTGAATGATTTGATGAGTAGTAAATTGTGAGCCATGTCTAAAGTTTTTCTTATATTCATTAGTTGCACAAAATTTCTCTTTATTATTAATAATTTGTTGTAATGTCAAGGACGGATGCTGACTGAAACTAGGTACATCTTCATGAGTGATTATCAGTTCACTGAACAGTCTCTCCTGAGAGTCATGCTGTTTCTCACACTGGTCATGACATTCCCAATCACCTCTGAAACCAGAGCATTGCAGGTCATGTCTTGTAAGTCTTCCCATTATCTCCCACTGGGCTGACTCTATTTCGTCAATTTCCTTCTTCACAAATAATTTCTTGGTTTCACATCTTGATTCTAAGACTGAAAGAAAACATGAAAGCAATCATTAATCATTTTATTATTTAGAAGGAATAAAAGTACACTTAAAATGGGAGAATTAAACTGAATTTCTAAAAAGTGGATTAAAAAAAGGTACGAGATCCCATAAGAAAACTGTTGTCAAGTATCTAAATATACAATAAATACTAAATATTATTTTGTGGGGGCCGGGGATTTAGCTCAGCGGCATAAGTGCCTGCCTGGGAAGTGCAAGGTCATGAGTTCAACACCTGGTACCGAAACAAAAAATTATTTTAGAATAAGATTCTAAATTTGGTAAGGAAGACTATTTGAAATCATACTAAATCATATGGCAATAACCCATACTGCACCTTTCCTGTGATAAAAGTAAGGTATTCAATCTAATCATTTTTAAAAGTAGAAAGCCAGAACAAAAACAAGTCATATTCTCAATAAGATGAAAACAGACATAGCAGTGATAAAACAAAGCAACTTAGCCGGGACGGCTACGTGTATACCTGTAATCCCACTACTCTGAGAGGCTGAGGCAGGAGAATTCAAAGTTTGAGCCCACCCTAGGCAACTTAGTGAGACCTTGTTTCAAAATAAAAAACAGCTTGTAATATATGGTTCAGCTATTACATCTTCATTAATAAATGCAACAAAATTCATGAGTTTTGAAGCAAAATGTTCAATACAAAGACATAAAAAATTTAAAAAACTAAAAATCATACAAAAAAATCCTAAGATAAAAGCATGTTATTCCTTTTTTTAGTATGTGTGATAATTTTCAGTGAAAATAACTAAAATATCAACTGTCTGCTAACACATCTATTCATGTAGGTCCAAGTGACTAGACAGATCAAAGAAACAGAAAAAAAGAGCTAAAGTACAACCTAACATAAGTCAGAACTTAACATATCACCAAGTAGGCAGGTAAATGATGAAATAAGCAACTTTTAAATAAAGAGTTTTAAAGTATGGTTGATTTAGATTCCCAACTTACATTTTATTGCTAAGGAAATTTTTAAAAACATATAAAACAAGTTGCAGGAAAAAATTTACAAACAGTACATCTACAAAGACTGTAGATGCCAGTTAATTTTCTAAAAACAGAAATCATGGCTAAGTGATATAGCTGTGTGGTACAAGCACCTGTATGGCAAACACAAGGCTGTGAGTTCAATCCCCAGTACAAAAAAAAAAAAAAAATCACAACCATAATGTGTGTTATCAATATCATTATTTGTATCTAAAATATACCAAGAAAATTTTTAAAAACCTGAAAAAAAAATAAAGAATAAATATGAAATGTATAAAAGAGGCACAAACAAGTTAGCAAAAATGCCCACTCCTCTAGGTACTTAATATAATGACACTAAAATAATGCAATACACGAAGAAATAATTGTAAATTTTATTAGACATGATTATTGCATTAGTGCTACAAGAGTTTTTGGATCTGTTTGGAAATACTTGAGCAACAACATTAGGGAGATGAAGTGTGCATCAATGTTTGAAAATTTTCACCATAAAAGACAAAATATTAAGCTGAGTATGGTGGTGCATGCCTGTAATTCCAATACTTGGGAAGCTGAGGGAGAAGATCATGAGGTCAAAGTCAACAGTGGTTATGTAGTAAATAAAAGGCCAGGCTGGATGAGACAATAAGAACTTTGCCCCCAAAATACAAAATCATCAAAAAACACAAACAAACTATATCACTTGACAAAGATATTAGCACCTTGATTGATGTGTTTTGAAATTTTGTTTTTTTCTCCTTGAGATCAAATGGATTTATGAAAAAAAATAAGCAAAAATTATTTAAAAATAAACCACTCCTAAGTATATAATGCAATAGATTTTATTAAATATTCAAATATTATGAATGAAAAATATTCAAAATATCAAATATTATTGGAAATATCTTCCTTTTGGGAATAGATTACAGTGATCTAGGCTCCACTCCTTCCTTTTAATGCCAGTATTAACTTTTAAGTGATAGTCTCCAAGCTATCACTATATCTCAACCAAACTACTACAAAAGCCTAATAATGGTCTGTTTCCAACCTTACCTCCTATAAAGCAGTGAGGGTGATTCCCTTTAAAAACATAAGTTGGAAAAAAAATAAAAATAAAACAAAAAAAGTTGGGGCACAACAGTCCTCGTCTCATAGCTTTCTAGTGACTTCCTCTCTCAGAATGAAAAGACTTTGACAATGGCCTGGGTGACAGTATAGTAACTGACCAATTTCTCCCTACTTCTCCCTTCTGATCTAATTTTCCCACAACTCTGCTTGTCACTGGCCTCCCAGGCTGCTGCTCAAATAAAACCAATGCACCATTTGCCTTACAGACTTTGAACGTTTGGCAGTAATCCTCCACTCCCCAGTCACATATGATGACCTACTGTTAGACTTCTCTAGGTCTCTGTCCAAATATTACCTGATCAGAAAATTTCCCTTATTGCCTACCATAAAACAGAATACTCTATCCTTTAATTCATTTTTCTTTTTAGCACTTATTATTACCTGACATATAGTCATATGTTTTGTATCTCTCCCTATAGTGGGGGATAAGCTGTCAAAAAAAGGTTATGTTTATTACTGTAACCTCTATGTTGAAAACAGTGGTGGACATACAACAGGAGCTCAATAAATTTATACTGAATATGTTGTCCTGCTCTCCTCCTTTGTACCAAATCTATTTTTATCATCCGTAACATCTCCATAGAGATAGACCTTTTATTTCTAATCTTGTATCTAACATCAATGACATGCATTCCCAAGTGTCCTCTCTATATATATCAAGTCATCTCCTACATCAATTCTCATTTTCTGCTAACCTCTCTATTTTAACTTCTCTCAGTATGGCTGTACCTGAAGTTGTTATTTTGACACACATGTTCTGGCACTCCTAACAAACTATAAATTCTAAAACTGCTTATTCTTTTTTTTAAAGCTCTACAATACCTAGCTAAATACCTCATGAATGTTAGAAAAAAAATTCATTAAATTTTCTTTTAAGTAATAGCAAATATTAATTAAAAGTATGAGTGAATCAGTGAGTTTGCAACTCCTGAATCAGTACAAAGTAAAACAAACAACTACTTTAAAAAACAAGTCTCTGACAATATAGAAAACATTTCTTTCAAGAGAGAATGACTTTTTATGAGACTAAATACAAAAAGAGGATGAAAAGCTGAGAAGAATCTGGATAGAAAGGAATATCACTAGAGAAGGTAGAGTAGAGCACCAGCTAGTTAGAGCTAGGAAAGAAGTATAGGAGAAGAAAAACAGATAAGGGGAAAAGGTAAGTTCATCTGAAAAGGTCTTACTTTGGCTTGCACAGCAAGCCAAAAGCTTTTGAAGGGAGATTTTCAGATAGCATTTCAGAAAGCAGTCTCCCTACTGACCACTAGGTCATTACCTGTTGTGCTCACTTACCTGGCCACTGGCTTCTTGTTGGCTCTCTGTCAACCAACCAGGGATCCTTTCCTTGCTCCAAGTAGGATATAATAGTTGGTTTAGAAATGCAAAATCCTGCTTACAAAAAAAGGTAATGAGACAAATGTATAATATAAGTGTCTCAGAATTCAAATCCAGGCTCTTCATTGTAAAGAAAGACATTACTGTAATAATCAGAGAAAGATACAACAGACTAATGAAACATTAACAGAGATTTGAAATATCTTCTATAACTCAATGTAGCTTCTTTTTTTCTAACCCTACAATGTTCAGAATATTCAGGCAGGAATGGGATGCAAAACTCCAACTGGTTTGAAAGGTAGCTAAGCATTTCACACTGGAGGAAATAGACCTTCCAAGGACAGAATGTGAATTCTTATGGACAGACGTCCTTACCCATTGAAACCAGGTTGCTGTAATTCTCCAACATCACATCTCTGTATAAATCTCTCTGATCATCATTCAGGCATTCCCACTCCTCCTGAGAGAAGTCTATGGATACATCACTGAACACCACTGACTCCTGAAACAAAATCATGTATATGACTTGATTAATAAGAGTTTTGTGTAGGAAAGAGAAAAAGATTAAGGTACAGGAAGTGAAATACTGTGAGCATATGAATGCAAGAGGAGAACTTAAAAAACAAGCACCACAGAATCACTATACTTCCATGTCCTTCTAATCCCTCCAGACAAAACTGCCTGTGTTTAGTGGGATACTTTCATTATCTAAACAAGGCAAGGAAGAGACAAAATCCAGCTAAGAAGAATTTTTCAATTAAATGAAATTATTTATACAATGTTTTGCATGATACCTGCCATATAATAAATTATCAAAACCAAGTGATCTTTCCTTCCCCTTTCCTCAAAAAGCTAATAGTAAGATTTCAGAATAAAAGATAAAGACAGGACATTACAAGCAGCCACAGAGGACAGTAGATCATATAAAAGGCATCAAGAATCACAGGAATTCTTGAGGCCATCTCTAAAAGCAAGAAAGTATATAAGAACAATTCTTCAACAACTTGATGAAAAAATAATTTCTGACCTAGAACTCTATAACTATCAGTCTGTTATGTTAAAAAATGACATTCCAAAAATGACATTCCTAGACATACAAAGACTCAAGCACAGTTTCCTAGGAGACTACCAAACAATGTGTTCCATTAAAATGACTTAAACCAGAAAGGAAGATGATGCAGGATTTAGAAATTAGGAGAATAGTGAAAGAAAATCTAGTGAAAACAACAAAAAGAAAGTCTCAAGAAAGCTGTGCAGCAGTCCCAGATAGTAACCAGATAGACATAGTAACCAGATAGTCCTACATAGTAATCAGATCAAACAAGAAGACAAAGGAATGGGGAGAGAAGTCTCAGTGTTCAAAAGGAACCTAGGTGTCTGACCACATAAGAGACACTGATTGGTATGTGACAGTGATGCTGGAGTTTTCAGAAACAAATACACAACTAAATAAATGGGGAGGTAAATGCAATTAAACACAGGAAAATGAAATGCTGTTTGTATTAGAATAAAGCCATTAACTGTCCAAAATGTCTAAACAGTAATCACTACCACCAATTTCCTTAGGAGTAAATTTCGATCACTTTAAAAAGAAATTCTAAGGGGCCAAGGATTTAGCTCAGCAGCACAAGCATCTGCCTGGCAAGTGCAAAGTCATGAGTTCAATACCTGGTACCAAAATGAAAAAAAATAAAAAAATCTAACCAGTTGTGATAGCACATGTCTGTAATCCCAGCACTCTGGAAACTAAAGCACGAAGACTGCCATGTTTAAGGCCAGCATGGGCTACACAGTGAGTTCAAGGCCAGCCTGCACTACAAAGCAAGACCCTATCTCAAAAAAAAACTTAATGAAATAAATAAATAAACTGATCAGTCATGAACTAACTTGGAAGAAAATGATATTTCAATCATAACAATGTGATACTATTAGCTAAGTATGGTGGTACATGCATGAGGTCCCAGTACTCTGGTAGGCTGAGTAGGGGTACCATAAGTATCAGAAGTCCAGGCTGTGCAACATAGTCAGACTCTGTCTCAGAAATTAAAAATGAAAAGACTGGGGATGTAGCTTAGTTAAGAAGGTCCTAAGTTCAATCCCCACTAAAAGTGACACTATTGAGTAAACCAAAAACAGCAGTATAATTCCTAATAGAGTTGGGAAAGATGGAAGATATAATATCCAGGGGAATTTAATGTCCCCTGTAACTTTGCAGTAAATCAGGAGATAAGGAGTTTCCCAGATTCATCAAAAACAGCACTAAGGCAATCAGGCATGGTGATGCACACCTCTAATCCCAGTCCTCTGGAAGGCTGAGGCAAGAGGATCTCAAATTTAAGCCTAGCCTGGCTGACTTACCAACTTAGTGAGATCCTGCCTCAAAATAAAAAATAAAAAGGGCTGGGGATATAGCTCAGTGTGAAGGCCCTAGGTTCCGTTTCTAGTACTGAAGGAAAAAGAAAAAAAGGATGGCAATGCCCTTCTAAGAGTGGAACTGGTAATGAGTCAAGACTGGAATAGTTTTACCTCACTTGAGACAAGTTTAATATCACCTAGGCATGGTGGCATACAACTGTAATCCCAGCACTCTGGGAAGCTAAAGCAAAAGGATCACAAGTTTGAGCCCAGTGTGGGCAACTTGGCAAGATCCAGTTTCAAAATTAAAAATTTAAAAAGAAGCTGGGGATGCAATTTAGGATGAAGGCTTCTGGTTCAATCATTAGTACTGAACATTTATCTCAGACAATTAAATTTGCACATGACTCTGATTTAGTCTCACGCCACTATTATGTAATGAGAATCCTTGTTGCAACAAATGCGTTTCACAAGTATTTTTAGTTCTCATCCCATAATACTCTATTATAAAGATATAAATGATAACTTTATTTTTGCCCTTAGACATTTAGGCTGAAGCAGATGTAAAGAATCCCCTAACATTAGCCCACTGTTATCTGTAACCATGCATGCCTCAACTGTAAATTTGTTTCTGAGCTATAAGAATATGATGAAGGATTCTTGCTATCAATTTTTCATGGAGTATCAGAGCAAGAAACACCCAGTAGCCATACTCTTAAAACTAAAAGGCTTCATGAGCCACTCATGGTGGCTCACACCTCTAATCCCAGCACTCAGGAGGCTGAGGCAGGAGGACTGTTGCGGGTTCGAAGCCAGCCTGGGCTACACAGTGCATACAAGACCAGCCTATCCTATATGAGTGAGGGCCTGCCTCAAAAAACTAAATAAATGCACCATGCTGGAACTTAGGGGTCCGAGCCAACCAGTAAGCAGCCTGCTGTCCTGGTAAGTGACTGTGGTCTGGCAAGCCACGGCCACCCCAGGGCGGGGAAACCAGAAGCAAGAGC
>PVJX010013797.1:0-46506 GCA_004027295.1 Dolichotis patagonum
AGATGAAGAAATACGAATGGCAAATAAGTAAATGAAAAAATATTCATAATCATTAGTCATGAGAGAAATGCAAATTAAAACCACACTGAGATTCCATGTCACTCCAGAAAGAATGGCCAAGATAGAAAACACTACCAACAACAAGTGTTGGAGAGGCTGTGGGGAAAAAGGAACTCTTCTACGCTGTTGGTGGGAGTGTAGACTGGTGCAACCACTGTGGAGGTCAGTCTGGAGATTCCTCAAAAAGCTGGGTATGAAAGTCCCATTTGACCCAGCTATTCTGCTTCTAGGCATATTTCCAGAAGAACTGAAAACATCATACCACACTGATATATGTGAACCCATGTTTATAGCAGCACAATTTGTAATAGCCAGATCTTGGAAACAACCTAAGTGTCCATCACCTGAGGAATGGATGAAAAAGTTGTGGCATTTTTGTACAATGGAGTACTACTCAGCTATAAAGAATGATCACATGGAGGTATTTATAAATAAATGGACACGACTTGAGACCATTCTCTTAAGTGAAATAAACCAAACTCACAAGGGTAAATACCATATAATCTCCCTAATATGAGATTTGATAAGAGTATATAAGATTTTATGGTAAGCATGAGTCCCCATCTCATAGCTTCGAAGCCTTTCAAAATTTTCAATCATCAGTTGGAATGGTTTTATCCTGTTTTGTTTCACTGTATCATACTTGATGATATGAATAGCAGTTTTGAAGAAAACAAAACATTATGACAGCTATTGTTGATTTCATATCATCCTTCTTAGAAGTCCTACCGTGCTTTTTTTTGTTCTACTACCATTGGTTCTATCACATTGTGTCTTATTGGAATTTGAATATGTGTGATAGCTCAAACAAATTTTTTTTCTTTTTTATCAAAAATGAGATATAATAGTACCCATTGAACATTTTCTGTTATTCAGTTCAGAAAGCCCTGCAATTCTTTCACTCTATGTATTGCTTTATACTATTGTGTTATGTTTGATATTATTGTATTTGAAACTATGCTCAACTATAGCAGAGTAAGAGATATGGTGTTAGCTACTGTTGATATCTAGTTGACTTAATGTAAAGTACTGTGTTGCCTATGTTGTCCTGTTCTGATCTGCTCTGTACTGCCCCCCCCCCTGTGATTAAGCAGGAATGATCAAACAGTAGGGAAAAAATAAGAAAAAATAACTGCATGTAAACCTCAGGTAAGAACAGTTTGACAGAGGTAGGGATAGTTTGTGGTGTCAAGCTTACTCTATAAATTAAAGAACATTTTTGACATTAGATTTATCCCTACTATTAAAATGGACTCAGTAGAGTATTAAAGATAGAAGACATAGTGTAGTGAACTGAAAAGAGTCCAAAGTGAGGAAATTTGGGCAGAGATTAAAGACTCAAAGTTCAGCTAAGCAAAAGGAGATTGAAAACCGGCAAGACAGATTTATTTATTTATTTATTTATTTATTTATTTATTTAAAAGAGAATAAAACCAAGCAAAACAAGACAGAACAAAGAAAATCAAAACAAACCAGTGCACATGACACAGTACTTCAAAACAAAACACAATCAGCAATGGTTACCATACTGCCTATTGCTGTCTTCAAAACAGCTGCAGATACCTTCAGGCATAATAAAAATCAGACAAAACAGAATGGAGTTAAACCAATAAAAACAAAACAATGAATGCAATAAAGGAATTCAAAAAAAGATAATAATAAATCCCAAATGGTTACCATAATATATCTCGCTATCTTTGAAATAGCTGCCCATGCCATCAAATACAACAAAAATTGTAAAATAGCATAATAAAACCCAAACCAAATAAAACATGAAAATCATACAGGACCCCAAAACAAGACAACAAGGAATCAACAATGGCTACCAACCCTCAGAATGAGATCCTCCACAGATGCCACACTGTGTACCACTATCCTCTGAACAGATGATCAGACCACTGGCCCTAGACCTGAAACATCAGTGAAATACAAATCATGGCGAGCATCAAATTGAATTTCACCTCAATACTTATCATCACAGCCTGTGTTTCTCTGGAACAGCAGGTCAGTTATGGCCAGGAGTTGGAGGTGGGGTTGACTCTTTTTGTTTCCCAACCCATGCACTGGAAGGGGCTGCAGTATGGTTGCCCCTCCAGTGGTGATACCCCACGCATGGTGCTGGTTTACAGGGAGGGCTTGCTTCTTGCTCACTTCTTTTTCTATTCCCCCACATTCCACAAATGGCACTGACTGATGGGGAAAGGCTGGCATCTGGCTGGCACCCCAGCAGCTTGCACATGGTGCTGGTTCAGAGGGAGAGCTTGCTTCTTGTTGACTTTTTGTTCTCTTCCCCTGAAGTTTGTGAATGGCACTGACTCACACAGTTCAAATTTCGAATGGTCTGGGGAGATTTATTTGATGGAGAGATTTATTTTGACTTTACAGAGAGAAAGATTCAATAAATAATATCTAGGGAAAAATGTGAATCTAAAGTAGTGACACACATATGTTGGCACACCACATAATATACAGATAGAACCACCAAGGATGACTTGACACACAAGGCAATAATTGAAATACTTTACTCACAAAAACAAGAGAGTAGTATTTGCATTGTGCAAAAGACTGAAAGCCAGCAAGTTATTGCTGATGGCTGACATAAGATGTTAGACGGCACACACCCTTTCACACTATATAAAAAGACTCCATTTTCTACTCATAGTAGGGGAAGGTATACTGGTGAGACTGGCCAGGTGCCATACAGTGCACACATACAAGCAATAGGGGCAGTTCAGTGGATATATTGAACAGCGAAAAATTTTCCCTAAATAAAGAAGATATGTGGGCCAAATAATATTTTGGAACCTAATTTTCATACAAAAGAATATTCTAGGCTCAGGCTTCAGATTACATAATGCAAGGAAAAGAAGGGCAACAAATTGTTGAATGACTACTTTACCAAAAATGATATCTTTTAAATAAAAGGTGCTTGAGCATGTGAGCATATGCTGAGGGAATATATTCAATGAAGAACTAGGAATAGAAAGAAAAAAGAAGGAATAATTGATGGAGGAAAATCCCAGGGGACATTGTCAAGATTAAGGTTAAGAATACAGGTAGGAGTGACTGTAAATTTTACACTGTGATTGTAGACTTTTACACGCACATTTATGGGAGAATATTGACCTTCTGATATTTTCTGAGGTTCCGCACCGAATAGACCCATGACAGATTTTGTATGCTTCAAAGGTATTCATTAATATTTCAGTAGAATTTAGTGTTTTTAGTATTATTAGGTTATCTTTTGCAAAATTGTGTAAGTAGCTCTTCATTCCTCAAAAAAGTTATTCATAAAGACATGTATGTGACCTTTCTTTTCAGATCTCTCCTTTAATTAGTATTTCTTTCTTATTTCCTATTTATATTATGAAGAATTAAATATTAATAGATTGACTTTGATTTAACCTACAGCAAAAATAAATGGCATTCTGGGACAAAACATGACTTCAATTTCACTGGCTATATCATTTCTGAATACCTCATTAGTGCTTTAATTCATGCAGAAAAGGTTAAAATGTAGTAAAAGTGACATCCTAAATGCAAGTCACTGTGTCTCTGATTCACTCTGGCAGTAAAACAAAATCATTCTGTGAAAAGAAATGCATCAGGTAGAATTCTCAGAGTTGGTAGTTGAGCTAAATTACCATGAGACCCTTTGAAAGGAAGAAACATTAGAAAAGAGGACTGGGATAAATATAGTCAATTCAGTTCTCTGGGAGAAAAGATGAGTTGGAATGTAAAGGGTATTGCAATGTTGAATTTTATACCTGGAAATTGCACAACTGTAAAATCATTTCTTGAATTATTATGCTATAGTCTGGCCCTAGGAATGAAAATTATAATGAAGATTTGAAAAGTTTACTTTTTCTATCACTGACATAAGTTCTCAGCTTAGGTTCCTTGTTTTACATCACAAGTTTCCAAAAAGACAGTATCAGAATGAATGATGGTGTGTAACAAACGCAGTTTTTTAAGCTAAAAAGAAACATTTTGTTTTACTGTATAGTTTGACATTTATCATTCAGACTGTGGTCATTAATAATAATATGTCAACTTCATTGGATGAGGAAACACCCAGCAGTGGTGTTTGGAGGTAGGCTCTTGAAACTATAAATATATTCTCCATCACCCATTCTTCTCTGACACCATTTTCCAATTGTGCTTCCCAGCTATGATGAACTAAGCAACTTTGTCCGCCTTATCCTTCTGCCATGGTGTTCCTCCCTTGAAACTGGAAGATTATAGACTGAATTCCCTGAAACTAAGAACCAAATTAAATTTCTCTTTTAAATTGTGAGTGCCAGGTATTTTGTCCAGTGATGGAAAAGCTGACAAATAAAGGCTTTCACAACTATGTGGTACTGAGCTTTTACATGTGCAGCAACAAAATATGTGCCTCCAAAATACTTTAAGTTCTCTTTCAGAAAAGGAGATATTCATATGTAATTATTTCTATCTGACCTATTAACAGGCAGCCAAAATATTTCATACTTACAATTGTCACTTATTGCTCATTATAAATGAAGTAATTCAGTTGAAATTCAGTGTTATACTAAATGCCAAACTATTGTCCATTTCAAATCCCAAAGAAGAATCATTGTTTCAGGTATTTTCTTCAAATATTTTATTTTCTCTCATATTTTCTTAACTAGGAAATTATTTGTAAATGCTAAATATGGCTAACAATTAAATTTAATTAGCTTCATTCAAGGTGAAACAAGAAGTAATATATGCAAACAGAGGTCTTGAGGAGTCATTTTCTTGATTAATACTTTTAGTGTTTCTGCTGACGCTATTCCCTATTTGGAACTCAAGTGATATAAAGACCATAAATTTATCACTAAACCATCATATATATTAAATTATTTCAACAACGGTATTGTTATAAGTTTTCTAAGGAAACCATGTTATGTGCTGGGTAAAATGAAAACATGCAGATGTATTTACCGTCCACAAGTGCAAACATAACATTCAATCAACAATATATATATTTTTGGAGTTCTTTAAGATAGTAGAATAGTATTTTCCATCTTGCATTTTCTATATTAAAATTATGTGCAGGCATCAATGCATGAAAGTGCTCCTTGAAAGCTGTGGGTGTCAAATAGTTTGTGAAACTCTAGAGACATCCCAGACCAAGGAAAATTCATTTGAGGAGTCAACCCTTTATGCTGGCAGCAGGCTCACTGAACATGATGCTGTAAGTGCACTTCAGATAACACCAATTCCATATACATTGGACAGCAGGATTCTTTCTTATCATGTTGGATTCTAATTTCAGCCATGTTGTTATTCCTCACAACCGAATTACCAGCTCACACACCTGGTAGAAGCCTTACCTAAAGCTCTCCAGCATATGGACCATAAAGTCATTTTTGGAAGTCCTGTGGAAACTAATCTAGGGCTGCCTTTACACAACATGGGACACATAATTTTCTCCTTCAAAACTGACAAAATTATGCTCAATTGAGCTGCTTGAGTTGCACTACTGATATGTCTCAACTGCAACTCCAGAAATACCCCTAGCATGTCCTTTGTCCTGCAATACTGCAGTTAAACAAGCAGCCTTACATGTTTGATGGTCCACTCATGAAAATAGTGGGAATCTTATGAGATACCTACTAGTAATCAAGACCATCTCCTACTTTGTAACATTCCCACTCTCTGCATGTTCAGTGTGTTTGCAGAAGTAGATCTTTTATTTGATATGACTTTTATTCAGTGTGGTCCTGGAGGCAGTCTTATCTTCCTGATTATTCATAAAGGAATCACACCTGCCTGTGCCCTTGATAATGTGCCTGCCAACTATCCAAGCAAACTGTAGACATAGCAGCAACTGTGTGACCTGGCACTATTCTCACTCATCTGTAATCATGGGGACCATCTGATTAGTCCAGACAAAAAAAGGAGAAGATATTTACATACATAAACCAGTCTCTAAAGACATCATAATACTCTATAGGACAGTTTTGAAAGAGAATGGAGAGAAAGAGAAAGATTATTTAAGTGAATAATAGCTGAAAACTTCCAAAATCTTAGTGGAGACATGGGTGTCCAGGGATATCAATCTCTAAAGGTTCTGAGCAGGTGAAAATCAAGAGGACTTCATGGAAACACACTGTAATGAAAACATCAATTAACAAAGAAAAACATTTTTAAATCAGCAAGAGAAAAACAAGTGATCACACACAAAAGAATGCCCTTTAGATTACCAACAGATTCTTCAACAGAAGCATTGCAGAGCAGAAAAATGTAGTGTGAGCTTTTGGGATACAGGAAAAAAAGTCATAAGAAAGATTTGTAAAGCAATAAACAAATATAAGTAGAAAAATCAAAGACCTCAAACAACCAATTATTACATTTCAAGAAACTAGAAAGCAAAGATGCTAACTCAAAAAATGGAAAATGTAAAAGAAGATCAGAGGAACAATAAATAAAATTGAAGCCAGCATTAAAAAAATAAGTAAAGAACTAGAAAAATAAGTAAAAATGAAGCCCAAAGTTAGCAAATGAACATGGAAAAGTTCCTTGATGGTCTTGGAGATAATTTTGGAACACAACACCTAAAGAAACAAGACGGTGAAAATTATGCATACATTAATGAAAACCATCAACAAAATAGAAGACAGATATCCAGGCATGGTGACTCACTCCTGTAATTTTGGCATTTTTGAAGCTAAAGCAAGAGGATTTCAAGTTTAAGTACAGCATAAGTATAACTTTCAGATGTAGTTGGATCTGAAAGTGCTGGCATTATGGCCTACAGCCTGCATGAATTCCCAGGCAAATGCCTACATACAGAAGAGACCAGTGGGCTAAAGGCTTTCCACTTATACCAACATGAGCAAAGCCATGCAGCGGCTTTGGATGGCTGCTACAGGACTGGATTTATAGACAGGTGGGTCTCTGGAGCAAGAGAGGAGCTCAAAAAATCATAGGCCATAGAAAGGTAAGTAGAGGAAATTGTTACTCACTAGAGTCTTAGAGTAAAGATCCTGCAAATAAAAGACTCAAACAAAAAGAGAAATTTTTCTCATTCGTTCTGTGATTTGGGAGCATTTGGTTTTAGTACATCTTTTACCTTCTTTTTATTTTCTTTTTCATTTTTCTGCATTTGGTTAGATTTTATTTTATTTTTATTTTGTTACTTTAATTTGTTTTTATTTTTCGTTTGTTTTTGATTTGTTCTTTTTTGCTACTTTTTCAGTTTAAAGAGGGTAAAAGTAAGCATAACAAACAACAAAACAGATCAGAAGGAAACAATGTAAATGACACAGATTTCAAAGCAAGACAACAGGAGGTCATCACTGGGTACCATATTGTTTCTTATTTCTTCTAAATAGTTGTCCGTATCTTCACACTCAATGAATGCATGCAAAACAAAATAATATAAAATTGATCATAACAGAGTAATGAAGGCATTATAGGTGTTCAAAACCAGACAATAGGAACAACAACAATGGCTGCCATAATGCCTCTCGTTCTCTTCAAAATAGCTGTCATACCTTCATGTATATTGAAATTAAATAATAAGAAGCAGACTAAAACCACTCTAAAAAAGAATAAAAGCATTCCTTTTTTTGCTACTTTTAACTAAAATTCTAATTTCATTTTAATTTTCAAGACGATCCTTTATCTCAATTTTCTCATTGACTTCTCATCTGCTAATGGTTAATATTTCAAATTCTACTTTTTCATTCTCCAGTTCTCCAAACCCTTTATACTCACTAGTATAACAATTAAGCTTAATCAATCTCTAGGTAGCTGATTGACTCTATACTATTACTGTTGAATACCATTCTATTGACAGTGGAGGTATAGCATATGCATTTAATAGGTATTAATTTTGTCATTTTTAAATTTTTCTTTTTTTAATTTTATTTTATAGAAAAAAGGTAAAACAAAATTTCATAAAAAAATAATATGAGAATAATAATACATAATACAATATGTGTTGTTATTTTTAAAGGAGTTGCTCAAGGTAAAAAATAATAAAAATTTCTCTAATCGATATTAGCACAAACCTTCCTTTTGAATGATCTAAGAGGGACTAATAGTATAATTACCTTGCATTTTTTTTTCTTTTTTCCTTACTATCCTTTGTCTTTTCATCTATTCTAGTTCACTTTTACTTTTAAACAATTTCTTCCAATTTCACAATATTTATTGTACAGTTTAGACCTTATAGCACTTTCAATTTTGCACACAAGGGAGACAATATGACATTTATACACATGAATCTGACTCATTTTATTTATTACTATGGTCTCAAGTTGCATCATTTTACCTACAAAAGTATCAATTTATTGTTATTTATGGCTAAATAGTAATGCATTTTATAAAAATACTATATTTTTTAAATCCATTACTCAGATGGTAAGCAGTTGGGTTGTTTTCAAGATTTAACTGTTACAAATTGTACTGTTATAGACATGGGTACACATATATCACTTTCCTATGACATTTTTCATTCTTCTAGGAAGACACTCAGAAAGGAAATAGTTGGTCAAATTGCACCTCTACTGCTACTTTTTAGAGGAATCTACACACTGATTTCTTAAGTGATTGTACCATTCTACTCTCCCACCAACAGTGGAGAAGAGTTCATTTTTCCCCACAGCCCCTCCAGCATTTGTTATTGGTTGATTTCTTGACGTTAGTCATTCTTTCTGGGGTGAGATGAAATCTCAGTGTTGTTTTCATTTGCATTTCTTGTATGGCTAGTGATGTTGAAATTTTTTTCATTTATTTATTTGCCATTTGTATTTCCTCATTGAAGAAGTATGTATTCATCACAAATGCCCATTTTTAGATTAGATCTTTGAATTTGGAGGGTCTAATTTTTATCTTTTCTTTTCTTTTTTTTTTGTACTGGGGATTAAACTCATGACCCCACACTTGCCAGGCAGGTGCTTATGCCACTGAGCTAAATCCCCAGCCCTATTTTTTTTCAGTACTTAATATGTTCTAGATGAAAGTCCTTTGTCTGAGGGACCATTGACTAAATTTTTCTGCCCCTGTGCATTGTCTTTTCTTTGCTGATGACCACTTTTGCTGTGAAAAGCTTTTTAACAAGACAGGATTACAGTTTTGATTCTTCAAAATATTTTCTTTTCTTTTTTTAAAATTTTATTTAAGAGAAAAACAAAACAAAGCAATAAAGTTAGTAACAATACAGAATTCCAAGGAAAAAAGGGAAAGAACAAAAAAACCTAAGAAATCATTACTTGATAAATTACATACTGACATCTTGGAAATAGTTGTTCAAATTACAAAATTAAAACTTACAAAGTAGGCATTCAAACAGTGAGACCGTTAACAGTTCTGCTCCATGATCTAACAAAAGCAGTAATATGGTCATCCATTTTACACACTTAGACATACATTCAATTATATCAAAAGGGTAAAATTAAACACAACAAAACAGAACAAAGCAGATCACAAGAAAGCAATGTAAGAGACATAAATTTCAAAGCAAGACAATCAACAATCTTCACTATCATATTGACTCTTGTTTTCTTCCAAATAGTTGTTCATATCTTCACATACAGGGAATTCACATGAAACAACATAGTATGGAACTGATGTGAACAGGACAAGGGGCATCCTGCCCAACTCCAACATGTATTCCAGTTTGCCACCCCTTTCCAGTGGGAGGGTCTTATTCCCAGCACTCACTGCTGTTTAATGCCAGTCCATCTCTGGATTGGCTCTCTGCTGGACTCCTCGACCTCTGACTTCAGCTGTGGCAAATCCATGGTGCTTCTGGGTGAGTCACGTGCATGGCTGGCTCCAGGTGAGTGGTACGCTGGGCAGTTCAGCTCCATGCTGGGGTCCACTCAAGCCAGTCACATGGGTGTGGGTTTGGATGCTCAGGTTGATATTGGGCATGAATTCAGGTGGCTTAACTAGAGGGCCATGCTTGCCGATCTTAGCTTCTCTAAATTTAGCCCCGGGACTTCATATTCGAGCAGCTCGTTTCCCTTCAGTTTCTTCCTGGGTTGAAAGAATCCATCTCCTTCTGTTTGGGTCTCTCCAGCATGTTCTATTCTGGCATCTGAGCTGTCTCTCTCAGAGAGGCTCTGTATCATGCAGCCTACCGGTCCACTATCTTTTTCCCATCCCTCTCTTCAAAGTATTTTCTGTGCAGTCTGTGTTTTGTTCAGGAACTCTCTGTCTACACTTATGTCTTCAAAATTTCTACCAAATTTCTCTTGCAGTAGAGGGAGTTCTTCTGTTTTAAGGTTTAGGTGCTTGATCCATTTTGACATTAGGTAAGTGCATGGTGATAGACATGGGTGGTCCAGTTTTAGTCAGGATTCAGAGAGCCAATTTCTATAGCATTGCTTATTAAATAGACTTTCTTTCTTCCACTGAACCCGTTTGGCTACTCTGTCAAAGATGAGGTGGCTGAATATGTTTGTATTTGTGTTTATGTCTTCTGTTCTTTTCTACTGATCATCAGGTCTGGTTTTATTTGTGTGTGTGTGTGTGTATGTGTGTGTGTGTGTGTGTGTGTGTGTGGTACCATGCATATTTTATCATAGTAGCTTTGTAGTATACTTTCAAGTCAGGGATTGTTGTGCCTCTTTCCTTGTCTTTGTGGCCCAGGACTGCTTGTGCTAGTCTAGGTTTCTTCTGGTTCTATATGAATTTTAGGAACACGTTTTTAGATCTGCGATGTATGTTAATGGTATTTTTATTGGGTTTGCATTAAGTCTGACTAACACTTTGGGAGTATAGTCATTTTACCTATGTTCATTCTTCCTATCCAGAATCAAGGAATATTTCCCATTTTCCCATATCTTCTTTGATCTCCTTTTTCCAGGTACTGTAATATTCAATGTATAGTTAATGTACTTCCTTTTTTAGATTGATTCCTAAGAATTTCATTTGTTTTGGATGCTATTTTGAAGATTGTGACTTATCTAATTTCTCTCTCAGTGAGTTTGTTGTTTGTGTACAGGAATGCTATTGATTTTTGAGTGTTGACATTGTATCCAGCTATGCTCCTGAATTTAGTTATTAAATCTGGAAAACATTTGGTGCAGTTTTTGGGATCTTCTTTGTAGAGAATCATGCCATCTGAGAACACTGATATTTTAACTCCTTCTTTTCTTATAGTTAATCATTTTTTGTTGTTTTATCTAAATACTCTGACTAGTATTTCCAGAAGTATATTGAATGAGAGTGGTGATATTAGACATCCTTGTCTTGTTCCTCATTTATAGTGAAAGATTTTAGTTTTTCTCCATGTAGTATGACGTTGTCTGTTGGCTTGTCATAGATGACTTTTATCAGATTGAATTATAGGCCATCTATTCCTATATCCTTTTTTTAAAATCTGTACCGGGGATCGAACTCACGACTATGCACTTGGAAGGCAGGCACTTATGCCACTAAGCTAAATGCCCAGCTCTATTCCTATTTTCTATAGTTTTTTAAATTATGAATTAGTGTTGGACTTTGCCAAAAGCTTTTTCTTTGTCTATTGAGATGATAATATGACTTTTGTCTTTGGCTCTGTTGATGTGGTGTATTAAATTTATTGATTTGTGTATGTTGAACCATCCCTGCATTCCTGGGATGAATCTTACTTGGTCATGGTATATAATGTTCTTGATGATTTGCTGGATTCTGTTTGCTTGTATCTTTTTGAGGAGATTTGCATCTATGTTTATTAGGGAGATTGGCCTGTAGTTCCAATTTCAGTTAAGTCTTTTTCTTGTATTATTATCAGGGTAATATCTCATACTTTGGGGGAAATAGGGTAGAACTAATAACCAAGTTTAGTAGCATAGTAGAAAATAAAATCAACATTCAAATATAAATATCAACCCTGTATAACAATAACAAACTTACTTAGAAGTATAGCAAGGACACAGTTCTTTTAACAGCAACATAATACAATAAGATACATTAGAATTAATCTAAAGAATGAAGTGTGATATATGCATAATGAAATCTATAGTACTCTGGAAAGCAAGATAAAATAGATATCAAAAATGGAAAGATATTACTGTTTCTTGATAGGTAAAGAAAATATAGTCAAAATTGCCATACTTCCAAACTTTTAGATAGATTTACTCAAATCTGAAACTACCAACAGCATTCCTTACATAACCAGATAAAGGAATTCTAAAATTCTTGTGAAACTTGAAGAGATCTAGAATAGCAAATGCACTTCTTAGCAGCATGTATGAGGCAGAAAACAACATGATCCTAGACTTCAAATTGTAGCTCAAAGCTACAGTGATTAAATAAACCATGATATCAACAAAACGGTGGACTTGTGGATTAATGAAGCAGAATAGAAGGTGGTAAAACATCTTCTGTCACACTCGTGCATGTTATCTTTAACAAAGAAAATAAATCTGATGTCTGGAAGAAAGAAAATCTCTAACAAACAGTGGTAGTAAAACTGGCTACCCACATGCCAAATGTTGAAACTATACCAATACCTCTCATACAGCCCTAAACTGAAATTAAAATGTGTCAAAGATCTAAACATTAGAACAAAACAGTTAATCTGTTGGAAGACAACATAGGTAAAACACTTGAAGTACCAAGAATGGGCAAAGACTTTCTGAAAGAAGATTCCTTAAGAAATAAAACCAAGAATCAATAAATGGGGCTGCATAAAATAAGCTTCTGTAATGCCAAGAAAAACATAAATAGTGTGAAGAGACAACCCACAGAATGGCAAAATTCTTTGCCAGGTACTCGTCTGACAGAGGACTAATATCTAGAATGTATAAAGAACTAAAAGAGATTAGACTCCATCTCAAATTCAAAAACCAATCAGGAAATGGGCATCTGAAATGCACAGACATTGCTTACAGAAAAAATACAAATGACCAATAAATAACAAAATTCAACATTGCTGCTTGTTAGAAAAATGTAAATTTAAACAACATTGAAATTCTATTTCACTAAAGAAAGGGTGACACACATCAAGAAATCCACCAAAAACAAATTCTGCTAAAACTGTAGGGAAAAATGAGCCCTTCTTAAATGCTTAGGTGAGTGAAAACTGATATAATTAATATGGAAATTAGTGTGCAGTTTGCTGAAGAAACTAAAAATGAAAATTCCATTTGATTCAAGTATTTCTCTTCTAACTATCTCCCAAAAGAGTTAAAAGCATCAAATCACTGTGTTGTGTGCATAGGCTTTTCTATTGCAGCACAACTTAAATAAACCTTGGAAGGGGACTATATGACAATCAACAGATGAGTGGACACAGAAAACATGATATTTATACAAAGTGGCACACTCTCCTGCCATGAAGAAGCAGAAACTTGAATAGCTTGAAGAAAAATGAATGCACATAGAGACCATATAATATAAAGTAAAGTAAATCTGACATACAAGCTCAAATGAATTTTTATTTTTTATTTTAAAGAGAAAAAAACCAGGAATATCAAACAGCAAACAAACAACCACAAAAACAAAATGAAACAAAATAAAACCAAAAACAATATAATATAGGATTTCAAAACAATATGATAGGAATTTAACAATAGTAGTTATATATATATTATCTTCAAAATAGTTTGCTTATATTACCAAATACAAGATGCAAAATGATCAAGCAATATGAATGTTAACTGTTCATTTCCATGAACTAATAGAATTAGTGGTACAAATATCTTTGCTATGTTGTATCATGAATCTTGTATCTTGTATCATCAATCATGATATGATTCTTGAATCTTGTATCATGAATTTTCATAAAAGTAAAAGAAAATATAAATTAAAGGCAAAATAAAATATGAGTAAGAGGAAATATGGAGATAAAGTTTTGAAAATTGAAAGGATACCAAGAGATGGACTAAGGATTAGATAGGGCAGGAGAAAGAAACAAAAAATGAATTACGATCCATTACATAA
This sequence comes from Dolichotis patagonum, assembly GCA_004027295.1. Lineage (NCBI taxonomy): Eukaryota > Metazoa > Chordata > Mammalia > Rodentia > Caviidae > Dolichotis > Dolichotis patagonum. The sequence goes on from PVJX010013797.1 coordinate 13,954, forward strand.
ATACACTAAGTTCCAATGAGGGTTGTAACATTATGTATCACAAAATGTACTAATACAATGTAAAAATTAGAAGAGTGAAACTTCTAAACTTTATGGCCCTAAGCTTTATTGATACTATAGTACCCTTATATTTTCACGTATAATTGGAGCATTAGCACATGGTAAATTGACAAAGCTTTGGTCTATAAACTAGTATTGCAACTTTCAATTGCCTTGCTTCTCATACAGTATAAAAGAATGGTGCACAAACACATGTGCTGAGCAAACCAGCAACCAGCTTACCGCCCTGAACTTTGGAAATGTAATGGTTAATTCACCAGAAAGAAATAGCAGGTGAATGTGGCAGACTTTCGGGGGCCCGAAGGAGAGAGACCCTGGCACCTTGGGACCTGCACCATGCAGTTGACTCGGGGTGCCAGGAAAACCAGGGACTCCTTCCCTCTCTGGGGGAGTGGCTGTGAGCCTGCCAGTGTGCATGCTGAGAATCAAACATATCATGTCCCCTGTCCTGTGTCCCCCCCTCTCCTTCCCCTCCACTTAACAAGTGGGAGCCAGTGAACTACACATCTGTGAAAAGATTGGCTGTGTTATTTAGTATAAACTCCCCATATGCAAAGATATGGACAACCATTTGGAAGAAAACAGGAGACAATATGACAGATAGTGAAGATCTCTGGTTGTCTAGCTTTGAAATTTATGCTTTCTTATGTCCAGTTCTGTTCTGTTTTGTTGTGTTTAATTTTACTCACTGTAAAATAAAATTTTGAAAATGTGAGGATATTCTTCACCCAAATTTTGAGGGTACAACTTATTTTTCACATCATTACATCATTTTTATATATAGATTTTTCATATCATGTAGTATATTAATTTTGAGAAGCACAATGTCAGAGAATTTTAAGGACTAAAGCTGAGCTTGGAAAAAGAGAAAACAAACAAAAAAATAAAGAATAAAATGACCAATACCCCGAGTGGATGACCAAAGGATGAATAGTACAGAATCCTAAATATACTATGTTTTTTCTTATACATACATACCTATAGGATTTAATTTATCAGTAAGTCATAGTAAGAGACTAATAACTACAATAATATAGACAATACTACAACAAAAAAGAAAATATAAGAAACTAACTTTGTTTATGATGTACTGACTTAAGAAATTTATCTGTGTTTAACCTGAAATCTGAGGAGCCTCAAGAAGCTATACTTTATGCAACACTACCAAGCGAAAAAGCCTACATTGAGGAAATTTAATCACTTTGGGGCATTTTGAAATTCTAACATATTTGATGTTACACTTAGTCAAATATGAGTTTTCCTAATTTGGATTTACTACCTAGTTCTGTTTTAGATATAGGAGATATTATAACTTCTAAAATACAAACTGAAGAATTAGAATTACATAGGAGCCCTCCTCTTAAAAATAAAACTGGATTTTATGATGAAATTTGAATGTGTTCTTTGCACATTTATAAAGTGTATGCATGACATAAAGAGGAGAGAGAGACAGAGGCAGAGAGATACAAAGCAAAATGGAGAGAGAGAGAGAGAGAACACCAAATATACAAAGATTACTGCGGTGATTACTTAAGAAATCCAATATATAAACTAAGACCGTGACTGAATCTTCTGGGGTGAACCAACATAGATGTCTCCCTTATGTAGGCAAAAAGCTGACTAATACATATTTAGTTTTAGAACTAAGGTAGTTGTTGTGACTAAGCATGATCATGTGGTTCAGAAGGCCATAGAACTACTTTGTAGAAGAGATTGGAAATGCTTGAAGATGCCTTCTAGAGAAGCCCTAGAATACTGTAAGGAGAGTAAATAGAGTCTGATGGAAGAGACTTCTCAGACTTTCTTCAGAGTTCAGAAGTTGAGAATGCTAATAGGGATTTTGCCAGTAAAGGGCAGGGCCAGGAGACTTCAGTTGTGAGGAAAGGTTAATTAGCAGTTGGGCAAAAGGACATATGTATTTCTTTTTGGTAATAAATTAACCTAGGTTTTATCCATGTCTTGAGACATTGCAGGAAAATGAGATAATCCATTAAAGAAGTGGACTAACAGATCTAACAGGAAATTTTAAGGCAATCTGATGCTCAGGATGTGGCATGGGTGCTGCCGATGAATTTAGCTAAACTTACTTTGAGAATCAGGAGCAAAAAGCACAGATGAATGATATGAATTTGGGGTAGAAAATAAATGCTTATAAAATTGACAAAAAGTGAAAAAAACTATGGTTGCTGAAATGATTGGCATTAAAAGGAAGTCAAGCTCTTTCCATCAGAACAATTGGAAAGCTGGCTTGAAAGCATTTATAAAATGGACCAGACCACACTCGTCACAGGCTCAAGGGTGGGAACAGGTAAACTTCTTTGAAAGACTGGTTTGAGAAGGGGGCCAATGCTACTCTACTCACTTAGAATAAAAGAGGAAAGTAAATTTCTGAGTTCAGTCATCCAGAAACTCTGCAGCCACTGAAGCCATGGTCTGTATGTATGCTGCCAAAGCAAGCATAAAAGCCATCTAGTAAGGGGCCCAGGCTACTGTTCCTGCTAGTGGAAAAGCCTTGTCATTATCCAATTGATGTATGTCTTTCAGGAATGTGGAATGCAACAGTTGTAGAGTCAAGGGGGCTTCATTGAGAGTTCAAAAGAAGTCCTGGGAAAACAAATAATGGACCTCTGAATGACAATATGGGAAGCTGTAGTCCAGTGTAAACTCGAGGAAATTGCCAGTTGCAGACCTGGGAAATTTTTCAGAGGAAAGGCAGAGTGCAGGCAATGAGAAAACCAGTCTAAGGCAGAGCACATGAGGGCTAGGAACTCAGTGCCATAGGAGTGGATCAGCAGAATCTTTGAAGTTCATATACAACCACAGCCTGCCCCAGTGCTGGACTCAGGGGTATAAGATTTAAAGTTTGCCCTGAGAGAGAGTAGTATCACTTTGGTCCAATTATTCTCTCTCTCTCTCTCTCTCTCTCTCTCTCTCTCTCTCTCTCTCTCTCTCTCTCTCTCCATACATACATAATAAATATTATATATTATATATATATTTATATATATACATGTACATATATTTAACCATTGATTCATTCATCTTGTGCTATGTGATGTGGAAGTAGTTAACTACTCTTGCAATTTTTTCAAGTGCTACCAGCTAACGTTTTACCTTGAGTTTCAGAAGACGTTTTGGACTTGAGCTATTCAACAATGCTGGAACTATTAACATATGGCAACTTTTAGTTATGGACTAAATATATTTTGCATAATGAGATGGACATGATCTTTTTTGGGGAGCCAGAAGTAGAACGTTATGGTTTAGATTTAAAAGTCCCTGAACACTTTCATGTGTTTGGAATTTGACTGGATCATGGGGATGCTGTATTCATCATTGAAATCATTCATTGCTGAAAATATTAACTAAATATGCTGTGAGTTGCTGGGACTTAATTGGAGATGGATCCTGGGAAGAGTGATCTGGGAGGGTTTATTCTAGTCTCTAGCTGCTCTCTTACTGTCTGCTTCCTGACTAACATGAAATGAGGAGTTTTTCTCTGCCATGCCATTTTTGACTTGGACTTGTGTACAATAGACTGAATTATCTGAAAATTGTAAACCTGTTCTTCAATTTGTTGGTGTTAGGCATTTTCACCCAGTGACAAGGATGCTGCCCAATGTGTAATTTATTATTATTATTATTATTATTATTATTATTATTATTAAGTAAAATCACTGTTAATTAAACCTTATATAGTAATAAACTCCATGCGTTAAATCTTTTTAAGTAAAAATGCTTATTTTAATGAACCTGATTGTTAACACTAACATAATGATCATTATGATAATCAATTATTGATCTAACCCTAGCATACTTCCTTTTGTATTTATATTGATTAAGTTTATAGTGTTTGAAAGTTTATCTTCCTTACTTGGTTTTGGCATGGATGTATATAAACAATCTATCATCACTTTCATGATTCACAAAATTCTTTGAATAAACCAAGGAATCATTTAGGGTTCACTAGAGGAAACTAGTAGCCTTACAATGACTGCTTGCAGAGTCAGGGATTAAACAGTACAAAATGGATATCTGCAACCCAGAGACCCAGAAGGTATATTTCAAAGCCAAAGGCCTGGAGTTCACTGCAGAGCTTGATTGAGGCCATGTAGGGAAGCTGAATAGTATGCATTGGAAAGCTGCAGAGTCTGCACTGCAAATCTGAAGAAAAAAGATAAATGTTAAATCCCAGTTATATTCTGAAGAACCAAAAGTGAAGACTTCCTTTTTACTTCCCTCTTTATTTCATTCATGCTACAAGCCTATTGGGTTGTGCTACCTACATCTGGTGTTGTTCTTCTCTCTTCAGTTTGTGACCTACATGTGGAAAATTCTAGACACACCCAGAACTGTGCTCCATTTAACTATTAGGTGTTTCTTAGTTTATTGAACTTGATATCACAAGCAACTACAATAAGCAGTGAGCCAAGAAATTTGCCTTTAAAGAATACTTTCATTATTTTCTGATTACATCTAAATATGAAACATCATGTCTGAGTAATAATTATTAGACTTTCATGTAGGATTATTTCCAGCTCACCAAGTATAGAACTATGAAATGGAGTTCTGTGTCATAATTATCCAAATACATCAATAACAGTATGTGATTTTTGGTTGATTATTTGGTTATTGTACATTAAGTTTGCCCTGTTTTTCTGTTACATCAGGAAAAAATTTTGAGGCTGTATTTTGTTAAATGTTATAAGCCCATGATCTTATTAAAATGAACTATTCTATTTGACAAATAAGTGAAGTATAATTACATGTCATGCAACTGATGATTTAAATGTAAAACTTCGTGACTTTACTACATTTAAAAATTATGCAGGTATCACCACAATTCAGTTTATCAAGTTTTCCATCTCCCTAAAAGCAAACAATTGTTTGATATGTATCCTTACTTTATCTCTATACCCAGACAACAAATGACTTACTTTCTCTTTCAGTAGACTTCACTTTTTTTGACATTTTATTAAAATAGTATTACACAGTATATACAGGCCTCCATATTAGGTTTATTTGAGTTAGCATAAGTCTTCCAGGTTGTAATGTGAATCAATACTTTTTTCTGTTTATTTCCTTAGCATATCCCACTACATATATTCAACTCATTTAGTGTAATCATTCTCAACTTGATGAATGTATACATTTTTTCACCTTGTAGATATAATTAACAATGTTACTGTAAACTACCTGTATTTTTTTTCATGGAAACATGATTTATTTTCTCTTGTGTAGGTCCTTAAGAGTTACGTTGCTGAGTTTTATGCAAACTGAGGTTTAATATCTTAAATACACCCAGAAATGTTACATAAAGTGACTGTACCACTTTACCACGTCCCCTAGCAATGTGTTAGTGTGCCTATTTCACTATATCATTACCAATATTTGTTATTTTTCATTTTTTTGAGTATTGACATTCTATGTGTTGTGTTATGATATTCTACAGTGGCTTGGATTATCACTTACATCTGCATATGTGTATACACAATATAGAATTTTTTTCTGGTTTCTGATTTCTTTTTAAAAAATATTTTATTAAATATATTATATTTAGTGAATTGTCCACTAAATCTTTTGGACCATTATTTACTTAAGTCTTCTTGTTACTTTTTAGTTGTAAGAGTTCTACATATATTCTTATAAGTTGCTTATAATAATATACACAGGTTACATATAATGTATATATGCTTATATATGTTACAAATATTCTTAATAGATTTGTAGCTGGTATTTTCACTTTATAGTGTATATGGGAAAAATACCGTACATTGAATTTTGATGATGCTAATTCATCACAATGTATCATTTTCTATTGCTTATGGCTTAGTGTCAGAATATTCAGCAAAGTCACAAATACTCATAGTTTTTCCTTAATTTTATATGTATTGTCTGTTTTTAGCTCTTTTTATGCATTATGAGTTATTCATTCAAATACATTTTTTGCATATAGATATCCAATCAACTAAGTACCATCTATTAAAAGAACAATTCATATCCAGTTGAATTGATTATTATTAATTTCAAAATCATTTGCCAACAAATGTAAAGGATTTACATTAAACTCTAAATTTTATTTCATTGATGTCTGTATTTTATTTATCTCTGATGGGTTACTTTTAAAAATTTAATTTTGTTAATGTATGTTTGCATTTTACACAGTTTATGATCATCTTGGGGAGAGTACCATTAAGCAATCATATAGTTTTCCAAATAATGAGAATATTCTTGAATGTCTTTCAGCAAGACAAAGATAAATCTTTGTTTTATTTCTAAGTATTTCATTAGTTTTGTTACTTTATGCTATTCCCATTTTACTGTGTTTTGATTTGTACATTTTCCACTTAGAATGGATTTAACAGAAACTAATGCCATCTTAAGTAAAGCAGATCTTAACTTACCTGCCCACATATTTTTTTTTATTTTTGATGAGTTTATTGGGATTTAGTTCCATCATATGTTCAGGAACATGTGTATTGAAATTGTATCATTTTTTAAATTTAATTTGGGGTTTTGAGATGTTGAGATACAAAAATATAATTGACTATTTCTCTTTCACATTTTTAATTGCTGAAATTGTTTATTCTCTAGAGAGAGAAGAAAGACAGGGAGGGAGGGAGGAGGACAGATGGGTAAGAGAGAGCGAAAGAGAGAAAAAAAATTCTTAATATTTCCTACATAAATATTATGTTAATTCAGATTAGGATATTTTTAATTTTTCAGATTTGAGGACGTTTATATAATTTTACTGACCCAAGCCTCCACTCCATTGTTAAATAGAAGTTGGTGATAGCAAGAGTATCCTTCCATTCTTACTGTTTATTCAATCTTTTTTCATTTCACATGTCAGCTATGGATTTTCCATAGATCCCTTTTATTAGTGTTAAGAAATTGTCTTTTGTTTTCATTGCTGTGACATCTTCTTCTCCTTTCCCCTTTCTTCTCATTTCCTTCCTTCCTTCCTTTTTCTTTTTTTATTATTTCCTTTTTGCATTTTCCCAAATTTTCTAGACAAAGATATTGTCAGATTTTTGTCATATGACTTTTCTAACTTCTCCTAAGATGATTAATCTTTTTCTTTGATTTTGAGGCCCTATCTCATGACATTTTATTCACTGGTCTTGAAATCCTGCAATCAACTATGCCTCCTGGCTTAGGCTTCTGAGGAGTTGGGACTACAGGTGTATAATAACTACTGTGCCTGACTTTACATAACCATGACTTTTGCTTTACTTTACTTTTATATGTTATCTTCTTCCATTTATGATGCTTTTAGAAAATACAAGACCTAGAAACTCATAAAAAACAAAATTATTCCTCAAATTTTCAATGAGTAGATTATCTCTAATGAAAACATAAAAATTAACATTTGGTCAAGAGCCTCTTTCTGGAGCATAGATGGTACCCTTTTACTTTATCTTTATGAGCTAAAAGAATTTGCTTTTACTTTTTTTATAAAAAATTAATTGCACATTGTGTCTTATTGGGATTTGAATATGTGTGATAGTTTAAACAAAAATTTTCTATCGAAAATGAGATATTATAGTACCCATTGATCATTTTCTGTTATTCGGTTCAGAAAGCCCTGTAATTCTTTCACTCTTTGCATGGCTTTATACTATTTTGTTATGTTTGATATTATTGTATTTGAAACTGTGCTCAACTATAGCAGAGTAAGAGATATTGTGATAGCTACTGTTGATGTCTGGTTGTCTTAATGTAAAGTACTGTGTTGCCTATGTTGTCCGGTTTTGATCTGCTCTGTATTGACCTCTTTTGTCTTATTCTCTTTAAAATAAAATTTTAAAAAATTAATTGCATCCATAATCTCTACCTTCATAACTTCATTTATCCTTCAAAAGTGTCTACTTCCTAGTATCATCCACTTGAAGTTTAAGTTTTCAATATTTAAAGTTTTTCCCCCATTGGAAAAGGTCACAAATATTTATAAGCTAGCACATTAGGCCAACTTTGATTTTGTAAAATAAATTTAATTCACTCAACATATATGAGCCTTTTTGATATCTTTCAATATATCTCTATTTAGCTTGCAATATGTTCCTCATTAATTTACTAAGTTATTAATTTAGTAAGTTACATTACTTACATTAATTTAGTAAGTTATTTTACTCCATTTTTCTTTGCTATATTTTATTTGTTCTGATAACAGAATAATAAGGAAAACAGAATGAGTTGGCAAGTATGATTTCCTCCTCAAATTTATGAAATTGTTTGACAAAAATTGTTATTAGTTCTTTACATGCTTGGTGGAATTTACTTGTTAAGGTATGTAATAAAGTCAAAAAATGTTAAGGGGGAATTTGGATAATTCACAACTAAATAAAAATTAAACAACACATTTCTAAATAGCCAATTCACCCATTATAAAATCACAAGAGAATTGAACAATATTTTGAGATGAAAGAAATAAAATTATGATGAAAATGATTAGCAGGAGTTGTATGACTCTAAATATCAGTGTAAAGAAAGATGGAAATCTTGCACTAAAAACTTAAATATTTAAGAATCCAAAACAAAAACTGTAAACTACATTCAAGGAAGAGTCAGGCTTGAAGTGATGAAGGTAGAAGTTGAATTTAGTCAAATAAAAAAATAAATATGATAGATTTATCAATATATACACAAGTTTTATGAAAAAAAAATTGATAGTCCTTTAACGAGTATAACCTGGAAAGAGTATTCAGATACATAAATCAATATTGCATGACAGAACACTACTGTAGACTTCACAGAAGTAAAAAGTGACTATACAATCCAATGTTAAATAACTATATTTCTCAAATAAAACAGATATAATTATAGAAATATATGAAATTTGCATTCAAACTGTGGGAAATATAGACTTAAGGCATGGAGACAAAATTTAAAATTTGAAAACTTACAATGACAAACTCAAAGTTTACAGAAGTTGTCTGGTACAAATCTGTTCACTGGTAGATTCTTAAAAGCAATTAAAAAATTCATACTATTCCCTTACAAAGCCTTTAATATAATTAGAATAAGAGAACACAATTTCAACCCCATAGTGTGAGATCAGTATTAACCAGATGCAAAAACTGACAAAAATAATTTGAAATAAAATTATAGATTAATGTTCCATATGAATATGCATAAAGAAGTTCTGAACATTAGCCAACTAAAAATAGTAACATAAAAATAAAATTACATGCCATGATCAATTCTTCCAGCTCTCCCAAGAACAATGCTTTGAAGCATCCTTTTGCTATGATTCATTTATTACAAGTAATTACAAAAGAGTACAAATTTGTCTCACAATAAAAACATCAATAAAAAGATATTAATGCAATAATGATAAAAACCAAATGATCACTACTATAAATGAATAAAGATCTCTCTATGAAATCCAGTATCATCTTTTCTTTATTGGAAATTATCAATCTGAGAATAGAATGACACCTCCTTAGCTGTTAAGAGGCATCACAGTAAAACCCTAAGTAACATTTTACTGATTTTAAACATTGGATATTTTCCTCTTATGATCAGGAACAAAACAAAGGTATCTAATCTCCTTTCCTATGTACATTGTGTTTCAGATACAGGCAACAAAATGTCATCAAATGGTTTGCATGCTGCAAGGAGACTGATGAAAATAAGTGAATTTAACATGGCTCTGAATGTTGCGGTTCATACAGAAAATGCCATTGTTACAGTGATAGGAGAAGAGAGACTATTACAAAAGAGAAAGGGAGTGAAAGCGAGAAGTGACAAAGGAAAGGGTAAAGATAATGAAGGGTGATGGAATCAGTAGGTTACATGTCTATATGAATCTGGCAAAATGAAACATATTATTCTGTAAAAGTAATAAACACTAATTTTAAAGACACAAAATTGTTTATTTTGAGAAGAATGAAAATAAGTTTTAATGTTAAATGATGACAGCATTCTTTACTGTACAAAAATATTATTCATTTGTTATAATTGAAGTCACCACATATTTAAATTTTAAAATGTTGCAAAATTTAAATTGTGAAGTATTCTTTTTACTTACACAGCCAGTATAACACAGGTTGAAAATGTGGTTCAAATGAAAAAGAAACTTTCTAAGCACATTTTAAATCATTCTTAGAAATACTGACCATCAAAGAAAACTCTCTGGGACATTATCATTTCTTCATTTTTATTTAAATTTAAAATGCAACACATTATCCGAAATACACTGTTTTTTTTTTTTTTTCATTCTGTTCCCAACAATCTTCATTGGGTACTTTGATATGAAAGTTAAACTCATCATGCTTGGCAGTGGTCTGCGATGACTTAAATTAAAAATAAAAACAAAAACATAACATGACCTGACTACAATTGATCTCTACTCAAGACATGCATTTTTCCTTTCTCTCTGTCTCTGTCTCTGTCTCTGTCTCTGTCTCTCTCTCTCTCTCTCTCTGTGTTTTTCTTTCCCAGTCTCTGTGACTGTTTCTGTGTCTCTGTCTGTATGTGTATCTGATTCTGTATCTGTGTTTCTGTCTCTCTCTTCTTTCCAACACTTCTCTCTCTGTCTCCCTATCTCTGTCTGTCTCTGTTTCTTTCTCAGTGGTTTGTCTCACTGGTTGATACTTTTTTTGTTAAAACTGAATTTGATATTGTGCACCTGGTCTCAATGAGCCCAGTGGGTAGTTCTACCAATTGGGCTGATTATGCTGTAGGAGTATGGACCTTAAATGAGACAACAAAGAAAACTTATGTTCACCTTTCCAGGAATCAGTGCTTAGACTCAGTCTTTGGTTAGCATTCTTAAATTAAATTTGGTGTAATCATTCTATTGCATCATATTTCTATAATACATCATACATGTGTAAACACCAATATTTTGGGCCCTTTTAGCATACCAACTGGCACTTTCAGAACAAATATTAGTAAATTTTACACCATTGCAATGAATTGCCTGAGATTTCATAACTATAAAGAAAAGTTTATTTAGCTCACAGTGCTAAATATTCAAAGACAAGTCATTGGTATCATCTCAGCTCTGGCAAATTCAGCATTTCAGATAGTAAGGCTGTTGGCAAGAGAGAGATAATATGACCAAATAGAATGCTAGACAACTACTGGTCTTCCAAAGTCCTTTTGAAAATCAAGCCCTTAATTAACCTAAAGACTCCTAATTAGGTCACATTGCTTAAAGGCCATACATTCCAACATCACTGCACTGATGAGAAAGATCCTAACACATTAATCTTTAGAGAACAAACAACATCCTAACCGTAACATAGCCGATAAGCATTTCCCAAAGAAAGGCTTTTAAACAGTGCAGTTAACAAGGGTTTTCTCCCATAGCTTAATCCATACTTTTTCAAATATATGTGTTGCTCCTGCCCCTCACTTAATTTTATTTTTTCCCCTTAATGTTCACAAAAAGTGGCTCACTGAATCCTAACCCTCTGAAAATATTTTATCCACCCAGGCTAAATGCACTCTCTGACAAACGATCATCATTCAAAAACTTTTGGGCAGATAGTGCATTCATAAATGATTGTACTTAGGTTTGACCTTACTGCTCTTGAAGTAACATTTCTCCGAAAATAAATAGCACAAAATGACATATAAAAACAATCTGTTTGGAGAAACACATTACATGCATGAAAATGAATACTATTTCTGAATATCTGACTGCCCTTGTTAGTGCTACTATTTTGCTCTACTATTTCCACCTCATTGTAAGTTTCTTGCCACAATTTAACTTGGTTATCAAATACAGCAGAAAGCTTCACCCAAAGAAAGTGAAAGTATGTCTCTGAACGTGCCAGAGGTTCTTACATGAATTATAATAGGATAATGGCCCAGGGGCTCAGGCTAAAAATTATTCAATGGCCTGATAGCTGATCTGAAAGGAGAGTACAATAGAAATTTTAAACAATTCACTGATAATTACCCAGGAGGGATTTGGGAAGTATGCTTTTATAGATAACATTCACAAAAAATATTTAAAATTAATGCTTAAAAACCTTCATCCAAATTTGTTTTAATCCCTATAATATGCAGAGTATTACAGTTTCTTTTTTAAAGTTAGGCTTTGCATCAGGCTTTCATGTTCATTTAAAGTATTAAAATGGAATGGAAATTTATACAGTCACTTTGTAAGAATAATTTCAAGACATTAAGCTGGACAAAAAAAGACTACATTCAGCCAATGAATACACTCTTGATTCACTACAATCATGGCCCAAGAAGCTATACTCCATTAAAAGAAGAAAAAAACACCTTTTCTTCTCTCCCTACCAAAAATGTGATTTTTTACATTTAGTAGTAACATTAACAGTAAAAGTTCCGGCCATCTACAAAATAATAATATAAACAAATAAGCAAGAAACAAACAAAGCAACCAGAAACTTTAAAAGCTAATTTCCATATTGGATTATGAGGAACATAAAATTAGGAACATGGGAAAATATTAGGAAAAAGAAGAACATAAAATTAAAAATGCTAGTCTACAAACCATAATGGGCAACCGTGCCAGTAATATCTAACACATTTTATCTATAAATTAATACTTTACTGATTAAATCATAACCTTTTAATCTTTTGAGTAGATTCAGGTGTGTTTATTTCATTAATGTTACAATATGAAATGACAGTTCAGTTTTAGTAATTATAGTTTTTCTGTTTTGCATAATGTGTTACACAGAAATAGGCAGCAACTATTTTCCTGAATCCCTGAGCGCAGAAGTTAAATTTCATGTCTATCTTCATAATTTAACAATGTCACTCAATTAATGGGAGAATAATATTTGTTTGTTTTATAAGCCAACACTTCTTTAAAGTAATCGGAAACGTTAGATTAAGCCACTAAATCTTTCTTTCTTTAATACACATATCATGTGTATTATCTGATGTTTGAATACAAATACTAGGTATACTTAAAATATACAGTGAATACTTAACTTTAAAAAAGTACAGGAAAATATTTATTGCAGTTAACCTCCCCCAATTTATTTCTGTTCTTTAAAAATACTTTTATCCCATAGCTTTACCACTTTCTGAAGCAGTTTTGTGGTTCTGTTTTGTGTGTCTTTAGAGGTACTATCCTCATTATTTTGATGTCCTGAATTGATTCAAACACTTACCTCTAGTAACTATTTTGATTCTAGGGAAGAGCTAGAAATTGTACAGTGCCTGATCTGTTGAATAGGGTGAGTGTGGAAACTCCACAATGATATGAGGAGCCTGCTTTGCCTTTGGATAGCATTGAGCAACAACATCCACATTTTTAAATCATGCCTCATAAAGACGTTCACTAAAAAATTAGTACTAGGCCTTCTTCTAAAAGCAGCAAGGATAATATGATGTGTGTTCTAATTGAGTGGGAATATTTAAGGCAGATTAGTTCCAATGTACCTCTTACTATAGTAACTTTTTTTTACTTAAACTCACCATATTTTTTGATCAACCCTTTTATAGCTGGCCTTACTTATTTCACATAGGTTACATAAATATCTATTATGTATAACATCCTATGTTTCACTTCTGTCATTTAACATTTCCTGACACACCACCCAAAAGCTAGATTAGTCTCATGTTCCTGCTTCTCCTAGTAACTATCTATGTTAGTGTTCATAAAATGTTGAATTCAAATGATCTTTTATTCATGTCTATCCCATACTGGAAAAATTCTCACAAAGAAAATTACTGTTTATTTGTTACATTGTTAAACTTTCAGGATCTAGAGAAATGTCTGAGAAATTATAGCTAGTAAATATTGGAATGGAATTGGTCATTGTTATTAATAATTTTATATGTGTATCTGAGTAAAACACACTGTCCCAATTAAACTTTCTTTCTTTGTGTCTGTGTGTTTGCAAATAAGACTGACATTTGAATCTGTGAGCACCTTAAATGAGTTTGCTTTCCACTATCTGGTTGTGAAACATCCAATCCACTGCTGCCCATGCAACACAAAACACAGCAGAAGGAGGAATTTGCTCCTTTTTTTTCTTCCTTATTGTTTGAACTGTGATATTTTCTTTCATCTTGTATTGCTCTCCAACTAGTAATTAAATAATCAACTCCAGAGGTTTTGGTCCTTCAGATTAAACTAAATGGCATTTGTGAGTCTCTAGCTTGTACAGGACACATCACTTGCCTTGCAAACCTCCATGATCTTGTGAATAAATTACTGACAATCGCTATTTTTCTGCTTCTAATTAAATACCATTACTACTGCTTTTGTGTCTCTGGAGAACCCTGACTCATATAGCAATGAAATGAATTATTAATTAGCAAAACATCATAAATGTATTTTATTTCCATCATAAATTCATTTGTAGGATGTATACATATGATAGTCAATATTTGATTTGTAGAAGTGGGTGGCACATTAAGTATGAAAGAAATGAAGCAAACTATGTGCTACAGTTACAAGTTTGAAGAATTTTTGCTCATAGTGTAAGAAAAATGACCACTTTTATTTCAATTACATGGCACTTATTTGCCCACCTTTTTATTTTTCCATTAGTTTTGTTTTTACAATTTTTACATACATAATGATCACATTCATTGTAGGAAATTTGTAACTGTATATAATGCACCTTAAATCTTTTTCATCATCCCTCTCCTTTCCTTTCAGTCCTTCTTCCTTTCTCCCTTTACAAAGTTTGTTTCTATTGTTTGCCTTTTATTCCTTTTTATTTTTTCTTCCTATTCTCTCCCTTCCTTTCCCCTCTCATCTCTCCTGTTCCCCTTCCAATTTGAACATTTTCTTCCTACTTCCCAAAAGATATCACCCATTTTGGTCTTTATTTATCTTTTTGTTTTCTCAAACAATGAAACAATGTGATATTTAAACATGTGTGTCTGATGGATGCACACTGAGAACAATATCTTTATTATATCAGAAATTTTCCCTGAAGGTATGTATTAGCAAGGGTTCTCCAGAGAAACAGAATCAATAAAGACGTATGTGTAATTATATAAGGGTATTTATTAGGTAGACCTGTAGGCTCAGAGGCAGGACAGCCTATATTGGTCATTTCTAGATGGGAAGCATCTGTAACTCCTGTCTGCTAGAGTACAGAAGATGCAGTAACTGCTCAGCCCAAGAATGTGGAAGCCGTAGATAAAGCTGGATAAAAAACATGCAACATCAATCTAAGGTTAAAATTTTAGAAGCTGAGTGGAGACCTGGAGACCAAAGTTCAAAGGCAGAAAAAAAAGAAGATGATAAACATATTTGCTCAAGATAAGTGGACTTCTTCAAAATTGGAAGACTTCTTTCTTCTATCCCTTTATTTTTTCATGTAATCTACAAGCTGATTGCTTTGTGCCACCACATGTGGAGTGAACTGTTCTTTATTTGTTTTACTGACCTACATGTCAGTCATCCACAGAGAAACCCAGAACTGTGTTTTACTAATCTTCTAGGTGTTTCATACTCCTGTCAATTTGACATAGCACAATTGATGGTCACAATTCACCCTTCGTCAGTGAGACAACTAGACATAATTTAAGCCATACTTAAATTCCAAATACAACTGTATATTCATAATTACACCTAACATGAGGCAGCAATCCTGTGCCCACATGTAAATGCACTAATTCTTTTCCACAAAGTAGAACACAAAGTTTTTCTTTGCAAAATTCTAACTCTTCTCCTGACATTACATAACTTAAATAGTGATATACATTTTAATGGTACTTACATTATAAACATATATTTCAGTATTTAAAAAATACATATATATATATTGCATATGCAAAGGCATGTTAATAAATTAAGAGAGACATACTTGTGCCAATTTTAAATCCTTGTTCTATAATAGGCCACATTGTGAGAGATGGAAAATATAACCAGCTTAGGTGGTTTCTGCATATCAAACAGGATCATCTGTATGACAGGTCCTGGCCTTACCTTCCTCTCTCAGTTGATTATGTGGCCTACTTCATGAGGCCAATGATGCATGATGAGGGAAAGAAGAGACTGTAGTTTCAGTATGAAACAATTTTGGGGAGATGTAACATAATTGTACCTTCTGGACCTGCTTGGGCTTGACCTGCTGTATATCATATCCATTTAATAATAGACTCTGACTTTGTATACCCAACTTTGGTGTCTCAAATAGCACTCAATTCATTATTGACAGGTCAATTTATACGGTGCCCTGTCATTTCAAGGTTAAGTGTACAGTTTCCAATGAGGACAGCAGTGGCCCAAGAGCTGTCTCTCAAAGGAACAGAGTAGTCTACACAGCAGCCTGGAACTGTGGAAGATCCTTCTCTTTTCTTGTGCCCCACACCAAACAAGAAGCTTTCTGATTCACTTGGTATGTGAGCCAGAGTAACATATTCAACTGAAGAATGTACTGACTCCAAAATTCAAATAGGCCCACCAAGTATTGTGGCTCCTTCTTTGTTGAAGTAGAGGCCAAATGCTATACCTTATCTTTCACCTTAGAAGGAATATCTCTTCTTGTAACATGCCACTAGATTCTTTGAAATTTTGCATTGGTAAAATGACCATTGAAATTAATATAATTTACCATTTTCACTTTTCTACTCCTCCATCTGCAGTACCTCACCAAAAGATGAAGGTAAAAAATAAGACATATATATGTATGTATATATATATATATATATATATATATATATATATACATATATACAAATGCACATCGAAGCATGGGGAAGCAAGAAAACAGAAGATCTCCAGATTTGATCAATAACCCCAAAGATAGAGCAAAGAGTCACAAATGAAGTAAAAAACAAATACCAGAAGACAGAACTCTATGAAAAGTTTACAAAAGGGCTGAAGAAAATATGAGTTCAAAAAGGAAATGGACCAAAATTCACAGCAATTATATTCAATATACACATTGTGAAATTTGGGGAAAGAAGTGAAATACTGGACAAGCTAATCAAAACATTTCAAGATTACAAAGTCAAGTTCAACAAGGATAGGGAATTTTGAAAATATGTCAGACAGAAATATCTGAAAGAAAAACTGTATAGAATTCATAAATTGCAGAAAGTATCAACGTGAAGATAGTGTCTGAAATTGAAGACAAAATAGTGAATTACAATGAACCCTTTAATGAAGCCACAAAGAAAACAAAAGAACAAGAGAAGATTATCCAGATACTGCAAGATGACAATAAGATGACCAAAGTAAAGGTAACTGAAGTAAGAGAAAATCTAGGCGATATCACAGATGACTTAGTAACCCTTTTTAAAAAATCATACATAAATCCAAAATATAGGAAAATAGTTGAAAATTTTAAAAATGACACTTATGGAATATTAAATAAATGTAGAGAAAAAAGAAAGTCACAAAGACATATCCTTCTTATATTACCAGATATCCAGGGGGGGAGGGACAATAGTTTTTCAAAGCAATCATAGAAAAATAAAAACGTCAATCATAAAGTTAAACCAAATACAATCACAGAACATTTCTCAATGCTTAAAAGATGGAAGAAATTGGAGTGAAGTATTTCAATCCATAAGAACAAATAACTTCCAATCTAGATTAATTCATCTAGCAAAGCTATTGAGAATAAGATATTTCCATGAAAAAGGCCAGTATAAAAGACGTAAGAGTGCAAACCAGCTGTCTAGAAAATAGTATTCTTGACAGAGGCACCGAAATTGCAGAGTGGTAAGCAGTAGAAATGAGCCTCTCTGAGTGTTGCTGTCACGACACTGACTATAGCAACCTAAGGAAGATAAGAAGGAAGGAAGACAGGAAGAATCTAAAGTGTAAACTGAAGCCCACTGAGAGAGTTAAGAGATGAATTTCAACGAAGAAGAAGGAGATAGCTGGCAGCACTTTGTGCCTGAGTTGGGACTCACTGCGTGAGAGGAGAAATTCAAACCTGCATACACATGGTGACTAATGGGGACCACAGGGGACTCCACAGAGAGATTCAGCAGTGGAGGGGAGCAGCAGGCATGAAGGACACATCACCATTGCAATTGTATATCATGCTGTATTTTTCTGAAAATTTGCTTTTCAGAAATTTTATAGTTTAACACAGTTTGCTACTAGCTCTTAGTATTCTTTTGTCTCAAATTGAGTAATTCACTTTGACATGTCTTGTAAATCATACATGGTAGGATAGACTGCTTATCTGGGAAAACTATTTTCTTCATTTGTGAAGGATGGATTTACTTTGCACAGTATTCTTGGTTGACAGGCTCTCAGTACTTCACATATATTTATAATTCACTTCTGATCTGCAAGTTTTTATCTGATAAATCCATTAAAAGTCTTATGAAAATTTATCAATATTTGATGGCCGATTTACAGTGGTTGCCAACTGGATCTCCTCTTGGCTCCTGCCAGCGGAAGGCACTTACCAAGAGGGCAGGCAAACTGCTTCTTTGTGCAGCCGCCTGGGTTCCACCATGGCTGTGTCCAGATCTCTGGGGCCGCTGACTTGGTCTCCTCTTGGCTCATGCTAGAGAGAGTTGCTTACCAAAAGGGCAGGTGAGTTGCCTTCTTCTGCAACCACCTGGGTTCCACCTTGACCGATTCTCAGTGGCTGCCGACTCGATCAAGTGGGTTTTTTTCTCTATTTTCATAATTTTCTCATTGGTTTTGAGATTTAAGAGCTTAATTATAATGTTCCTCAGTATGTTTCTTTTCAGATTTATTTCATTTGAGAACTATTGGGAAATCCGTTTTTTTTTTTAAATAAGTGTTCTTGTATGTTTTTCTATTTTCCTTTTGAAAGCCTCATCATATGTGTATTTGTCTGCTTGGTCATATCTCCAAGTCTTAAGGTTTCCTCATTTTTTTTCTTTTATTTATCTTTTGCTTGGCTCATCTAGTTGGATAATTCTCAGTGATATGTATTTGCATTCCCTCATGCTTTCATATGCTTGGTGTAGTCTAATACGGAACCCTTCTAATGAATTTTATAGTGCAGTTAGTATTCATTTCCAAGATTTTTATATATTTTTGTTTATATTTTCATTTTATTTATTCATTGTTCTCTTGACCTCACTGAGTCACTTTAAAATGTTTGTTTTGCATTCTCTGTCAAGGAAATTATATATCACCATTTCATTAGAAGGAATTTTAGGAGTTTAATTTTGTTCCTTTTGTTCGTTACTTTTGTTTTTATCTGCACATTAGAGAAAAGAGTTTTCTATTCTAATGCATATGAACTAGGTTCATATGGGAAAACAACTTTATTTACCAACTATTTGAAAATCTAGGGGTCTTTAAAACTTTCATGCTAGTCCAACCTGATTTCTTTTTAATAAGTGACTACTAGGTGCTAAAAGTTTGCCAGGTCCCCTCAGATTTTGAGACAAGTAAAGTGGACTCCTTTCCCTTGGGTGGAGAGATTCTCAGGAAAAACTCAATTATTTAACGTTCTATCCAACTCATTCCTTTTATGGAGGAGGTCTGGAAATGAGGTAGTTGCTCCTCTTACCAGAGTTAAGTCAGATTTCGTCTATTGTTTTCCTTGACAGGAGTCAATTAGCAAAACCTATGTCAGCATTTTTTTTATTTTAAAGAGAAATTTTAAAAATGATACAGAATTTTAAAACAATATAATAGGAAATTAACAATAGTTAATATATTGTGTATTGTTATCTTCAACCTAGTTGCTCAGATTATGACATAGGCAAGCATAATTGATCAAACAATGCAAGCACAAACTGTTTTTTTAATGAATGAAAGAAATTAGTAGAATAACTATCTGCTATCTTTTTTTCTCCTTTTGCCCATTCCAGTCATATTTTCCTTTTCAGCAATTTCCTCCCCTTTCACAATATCTATCATACGTTTTAGATCTTATTTACCCTTTCAGTTTGTTTCAATAGGGAGACAATGTGATGCTTACACATGAGAGTGTGATTTATTTCACTTATTAATATGGTCTTTGGTTGCATCCATTTGACATAAGTAAAACAGGAATTTTCTTTGGAAAATTCCAGAAATATTGCAGGAATGGAGGAAGAGTGCAAAACTTTTTCTCTGTAGGAAAAAGCCGGGATTATCTTTTTGACTGTTCCTTATTCTGAGGATTATGGTAAGTGTCATGCCAGATTTCCATCTTGATTCTCTTTGTTCCTTAGATTCTAGAGAATTCCAAATCCAATTAGCAATCTGAAACAGTCAAGAGAAAATGCTATTTTTCTGGAAACTGCAAAATACGGTTAGGGTGTTGGATACATGGTTTAACATGTCTCTCTTCAGGAATAAGTGGCAATCTGGGGATTTTCCTTCATATTACATAGTACTGTGACAGAATAGATTATTTTGAGTGGACATCTCAAATTTCTGTAATCAACTTCATGTAGCTGATTTTACACACTCCTAGGCTAGAGTAATATCCCAACTATTTTCTAGAAATTTTACAATGTAAAATTTTCTGCTTATAAATCAATGTATTGGTGGGATCATAAAATTCCAAGACTTTCTATTCTTCCATCTTAGTAACACTACTCTAATCACACTCATTTTGGTAAATAAATAAAATATATTATTTTAAAGACAATCTAACATGTATTCAGCATTTACTATGAGCGAGATGGTTTAGTTAGTATGTTGCATGCACTATCTGCTAAACTCTTGATAATCCTGTGATATGGGCTTTCTTATCTATTTTTTACAGATTAATAATATGTTTCAGAAAAATTTAAAAATGCACATGATCACAAAAATTGGCCAAAAATGGCCTAGAATCAAGAATGAGTCTGCAAAACATAAAACTTATTTTTGGGTGATTCAGCATAACATTTCTAGTACGAGTATACCCGAGCTAAAGAGTGGGATAATAGTCCACTGTTTCCTTATTGTAGTTTCAGAGATGATTAATGAGATAGTGCATCATATATAGTGTCCTCAGTATAATTGTGATTTATTATTACCAGTCCAGAAGCCCCAACACACGAAGTCTACACTTCCTGGCCTGTCTACCATCTGTCACATCCAAGGATTTTTGTCTAGACAGGTTGTACTACAGAGAGAAGTCTAAGAAACTGTGATGTATGAAGGTGAAGGGGAAAGGCAAGAGAATGGCACTGAACTAATTAATCACCAACATACAATAAACTCCACTGATCCCCCCTCACTGTTTATTCCTCTGCATATTTTGTATGATATTCAATGATTCTTCTTGGTACTATTTCAGCTTATCAATTTCAATTTCTAATCTTTAACTTTTTAGCTTTGCATGACCAGTTGTTTTCATCATAACCAGTAAGCTATACATTCCCCTCTGGCTTATGACTGAACTCTGAATAAAATATTAATTACTTTCCCTTTCCCAATCTTAGTTTATTATGTTTGTGAAAGACTAACTCTTTGTTAAGTATGGATCAGATTAAAGATAACTAAAAGTGTGCCTATGCTTTTATTAAAAGATTTATTTTAGTTCTTTGAATGACCTGCCTACTTCACTTATTTAAAACACTCAAAACTACAATAAACATGTGTTTTGAAGTTACTCTAAAAAGGACTTTAACTTTCTGAGAAATCTAAAAGTCATTTAATCATCTGTAGGTTAAAATAGTGTTTATAGCATATGTATGACATAAAGGAAACTAGTATATATGAGGCCTACTTGATCATAAATAAAATTGTTAAATTGTTTAATGGATGTTAAAATAACAATTTTTATTCTTACTAGCAACTTTGCCACAAAATTTAAATGACTAAAGTCTTTGTTTTGCATGCAATTGTTAAAATTATGCTATGTAATATAGTTTGTTTTACTATTTTTATTTAAAGACTACCTCTCTTCTGCTGGAAAATGTTGAATTGTTTCATTTTCACAGTAGTTTCTACTGAAATCATCTCCATGTACTTCAAAATGAAGCAAAATATGATTTAAGCAATATTCCATAAACTGCGCTGTGTTTGAAAATGTAGAAATATGCAAAACAAAACAAAAGAAAAACACGACTGATTTTTCTTTTTGTAGCCTCAATTGTGAGATAGAGTTTTGAGTTAATTTTTCAGTGTAAATCAGTGTATAACATAAAAAATGTATGTAATAATGATGCATAATAATCAATGTATAATATTGTATCTACATAATAACTATAAAGTTCCAATATAGTCTTTATTGACTAGCATTCCAATGTACATTGCTTTTAATTACTTATGGCAGTTAACAAACTATTATCATTTGAAAAGTGAGAATATTGGCTATATAAGCCTAACAACAATCAGGTTATTTAGCTTTGCTGGTTGCCTATTCATTCCTGAAGATCACTGAATTGCCTTAATGCAAAAATATTGTGCAGAAATATCACATATTTCAGACCTTGGCTAGAAATAATTATTTTATCTAATGATGTAACTTGCATATCTCTAGGCCTTTTCAAAATATGGTGTTACAAAAGTGGATAAAGTTTCACCTGGAGATAAAGAAATTTCCTTTATAATTGTGTTGTATGACTCTGGGCGTTTATTCCATAAACTAATTTAAGAATCTGTTGCACTGGTTCTGATTTGTAAAAAAGCAATGAATATGACAATTGTCTTACACATACATTTCATGCAATATTAGGAAACAAGTGGCTATAAATAATAAATTAAATGGTGTTAAATAGTGCACTTATTTATCAATTTTATAAAGCACAATATCTGTGTGTATGCATGCACATTATGGTTGCTTTAAGAAAAACAACAGTTACATAATATTAACATGTATAGAATTAATCAAATTCCATATGTGAGGTATCTTTTGTTAAGTTGGTTGGCATTATGAACTGACATTACTAATATCTGAAAAAGTACACTTGAAATATTCATATACTCTCTTTTTCTTTTTATCATTTTGCTTTTGCAGTTTGTTTGTTTTGGTGTGTTTGCTTCTTGCTTTTTCTGTTTTTTTTTTCTCTTTAAAATAATAAATGAATGAATAAAATGGGTTCCATATTACTGCAAAAGATTGGCCAAGCAGTTTATTTCTAAGAAAATCAGTACAGTTTTACAGACTAGGCTGGCATTTCTTAAACCATGCTGCAGGGATCACTAATTTCATGGGATATTAAAGGACATTACATGGAAAAAATACTTTCACAAGGCTATCTTCTGTTTAAAGTGTTTTTTTTTCCTGCAAGACTGCTCAAAGTTTTAACACTGTATTGCTCATTGTGAATTAAAATGTGGTATACAATACAGTGTTTCTCAAATGTATTTGATTATATGACTCCTTGTTTCACAAAGCATTGTAAATAAGTGGCCAATTAATCATTCAGTGAAATATCAATTTCTATATAGTTAAAATAGAAGCTAAACTTGGAGTAGGTAAGAATAAAAGAGCAGAAAGTTAAAAACAAAACACAAACTGAAAGAAGACTAGGAATAATTTGATAACTAGTATCAAGCTACTATATGTGGAGGTAATATTTATAAGTGTTAATTAAATTAACAGAAAAATTTAAAAAATGAATACAGGAAATGTCTTATAATCACTCTTCTTTAACATTACATTGAAAAAATTAAAGCCCATTTTTATAATGAAAATATATAGTTTTTACAGTTAGTCAAACTTAAGTCTAAACTCTGTACAACTCAGTTTCTTAAGTCAACTAATTGGGACCCAGAATAATCACAAGCATTAGTTCATTTATGAATTGTAAATAATTTTATTAATGTTCAACTTGCCATAAGGTTTTAATTGAATAGTAAACATTAAAATTTCTTGCGACAGAGTAGGTATACAGCAAATGCAGATTTCTGTCTCTCCCAAGGAATCTGAACTGTGATTGCAAGCAATCATAAAGTAAAATATTACAGATATGGGAGCACAGCGAATCTGATTCTGCTTCCTGGGGATACAGATGCCAATGGTGCAATTCCATGTACCCTTTAATTTCAATCTAGGCTATTTATGTGTAAAATGAAAATAAAATTATCAGATGAACTATGAATGTCATCATAAAAATATAAAGTACTAGCAAACATCTTGCAAAAAATAGGTCTTTGTAATTAACAGCCATTATTCCAACGTATGAGAAACTCTAGAATAGAAAACCTAATAAATATGTATGGAACACAGTGTAAAAGTTATTTGACATGTGTTTAGGTCTCGATATTAGACAACAGGTTTCCCTCAAAGAGGGAAAAGTGTTATCACTACACTACCAAAATAGACAGTAATCTATCTTTTAGACTTGGCAAAAATTTAATGCCACTTTCTAGACAATTTAGAATCCATCCTACCTTAAATCATAATGTGAAGGTGTATTTTGTACACTATGGAAGAAATTTATTTTCACTTGTAGTAGAGTTAACTTACAATCCATACAAGCCTAAACCAAATTATGAAGTTTAAGAAATATAGTAATAATAATTAAATATCTCAGTACAGACATAAGGACTATTGGTAAAAATTAAGTGAAGTGATGATAAAGACAAAATTATAAATTCAACTTGGTTAGACTATTTTTTCTTTTCCTTTTCTCCTTTGCTTAGCATTCTAAAGAAATTTCTTTTCTTCTTCAATGACAATCCTAAAACATAAAATCATATTCCCTTATGCACATGAAGAGAAGTTCATCAAACTCTCTTTCTCTGTCACTCTGTTTCTGTCTGTCTCTCTCCTCTCCTCTCCAGTAAAATCATTAAATAGATTTTATTTAGTAACTTTATTTAGTACATTCCATGTTTAAAAAAACATTACAATTACTGACACTTTCGTAACTCCTACTCACTGCAAGTCAAATTCTCTATGTTGAGTTACAAAGAAGAGAAAGTACAAACCTATAATGGCAGATGACATCCTTTTAACTAGAATGGCCCGAGCACATCACTATAATGTTACTTTTTGTCTAATTCTGACAAGAACTGTCGAAGATCATGGTAAGTGCCACTCTGGTGGTTTCAATGTTTCCAAGAGGGTCCGCGCAACTCACTTAGTGACTGGTGAGTATTCACTGTGTATGTCAGAAAAGGGAACGGAGGCAGTTGGCATTTTCCTCATATGCCACCACTTTGAGCTGCCCTGAGAAAAAGATAGAAATACTGAGGAGAAAGCAGTGAACACTGAAATGAGATTCTGAAAAAAAAAATCTGTTGCAATTGTCAGTTTAACTTCTCTGTCACTAAAATTTTGATTAATTTGTTCAATTTTATTTCTTATAATCCTTTTAATTTGGTGAGTATATTTCCTGTGCTCTTTCCTGAATGCAATTAATAGGTTGTGGATGCCAAACAAAATTATTAACTGTTTCTATGTTAGGTGTTGAAATCGTTAGCATGAATCATTCCTCTATGTTATCTTTATCTCACAAATTTACTGCTGCCATCCTTCTCCAAACATGTGAAACACATTGTGAAATAATTGAGTCATTGTCATCTTCTCTCTTTACTATTTCCTAAACAAGAAAATGACTTTGTAGTTTTAGCTGGCACTTTGTCTCTGTGTGGAGATTATAAAGCTTTGTTGTGAGAGTTCTGAGATTGCAGTATCCTAGAGAAATGGAGTTTGTTATTATAGACAAATAAATCCTTATTCATGCTCCATCTTCAAAAAATACAGAATAGAAACCTCTAGGGTCCTCTAAATTCAATAGGAAATTATTTTTAGGCTTTGATTAGCAATATGGAAATAATCATAAAATTTAGACAAAATATTTCTGTAACTAGATCTGCATTAATATAATGAAATAACAGAGTCAGATTATATATGATGTAAATATAATTTTATTTAGGTCTCAGGACTTGATATTCACAGTTCATGGTTTGCTTGCCACATTGGTCTGATCTTTATAAGTCAGTTCATAATGACAGGAGTACATATAGAAGCAAATAAATGTAAAACAAAAACAGAGAAAATGATTTTTTTAAGTGGATAGGACCAGCACACTCCTCTTACAACAATTATCTTAGGAAGACTTTGTCATAGGAGAAGGATCAAGAAGTCATTAAGAGAAATTCCTTATTACCCCATGGTCTAAGTACCACCTAGTTGGCCTCACACACTACAACTTCTACAAGTTCTCAATACCACTCCATTGATATACAAATCACTATCATATGAAATATTTGGAGACACTCTATACAAAAACAGCAATTTCTTCTAGAAAATTTTAGAGTTTATTCAAAGAAGTGAAACATCTATTTAAATTCAATGATTCAGAAGTGAATTGAGACATTAACAATGTTCTAATATGTAATATGAATGATATTTGCATGGTTGTGTTGACTTCATGGTCATAATTCAGTCATACCTGCATATTTTAAGGATATTTGTGAATATACATTATATGGGAAAATCCAACCAGAATTGTAGAAAAAACATGAAAAATTAGGCTACAATTTTGCCAAGGTGAAATTTGTTTGTAAATGACAACACAAAATTAATAACACAAGAGTAACTTTATTTTCTACATATTGATAGGAGTTTGTTTTTGTTGGCATTTCACTATTATGAGTGAAACACATTCATTTCTTAATGTATTGGTGGTAATGTCTTTATAAGACAGATATATTTAAATTTAATAATGTAGTCTTATGAATTATGTGACTTTCTGGAATATATGTTAATAAATGAAAAGATTGATGGTAGCAAGGAGTATGAGATCCCAGGTTTTATAGTTCAAAAAAATCCATAATTATGCAGCTAGTAAAGATTTAAAAATAGTTTTAAAGTGTTCAAAATTCACTTTAGAAGCTTCAGTAACACACTGGAGTAAAAGACAATAACTGCACAAAATTTTTTTTTTAAAATGACTGATTTTGTGTTCATCAATCTATCCTCCAGGCTAGAACTGCTCTGTGGCAAGAAGGAACTCCTCAGCTTGTGAGATCACCTCACAGGAAGAGAGAATGGCTTATGAATTGCCTCATCAACAATTTGCAAGTTATAATGGACTCAGTGCAACAAAAAATGACTCAAAGTTCAATAGCAAAAATTAATAATATAATTAGAAACAAATGAAGTTTCTAAACAGACATTTTTCCAAGAAAGACATATGAATAGCCAACCCATAACCACAATTTCTAGTCACTGGAAATTGTTAATAAAAATCACAGTGAGATAGCATTTCACGCTTTTCAGAGCATCTATTATTAAAAATTCAAATAATAATAGGCATTGTTGAAGATGTGTAGAATAGGGGTCTGTTTTACTCTGTTTCTGAGAATGTGCTTTGATTCATCTATTACAGAAGCAAAGAAGAACAACTTGGTACTCTAGAAAGTTAAAATAACACTACTTTATAATCCAATGACCTCAGTTTAAATTATATACCCAGAGAAGATAAAATCATTCTGAAAAACGTATTTCCATTCCGCTATTCATTATGGCACCATTCACAATGGTCAAGTTATAGAAATAGCTTGCATCCTATAAAGATGAATAGATTGAAAGTGTGTCTGTGTGTGTGTCAGAGAGAGAGAGAGAGAGAGAGAGAGAGAGAGAGAGAGACTGAGAAATTGGGATTACAGGTCTGTCCCACACTGAGTGGAGACCTGTGTCCCAGGAAAGACTTACAGACTTATACTTTGGTATTCATTACCACTAAGTGCAGTATGGGGCAGGTTACAACCCTGGAACCTCAAAAGTTTCAAAATTTATTGGTATTAAGTGGGATCAATCATAGCATTAGTATTTGTAGACGAAACCTTTGCTGCCACTATCCCAACCTATATTAGCAAAAAAATGGAATAAAATCAGGATAGGATAGTAAAGAGCCTTTCATCTTGAAACTCAGCACTAGGCTGGTGAAATCTAACATGAAGCAGACCCTTACAGTCCCTACATTTTGCCGGGCTGTGTGGACAGATTATCAAGAGCATTTCTGGTGTTAATCCAAGAAACATAGCTACAAATGGTTGCAATTTTATTTTGGACAGTATGACCTGGACTGCTTGTATGATTTTTTTAATCACAAATCCACCACAGCACTGATGGTATCAACAGACGGACATAGTGGTGTGGATCTTGGCCCTGCACAGTGCTGTAATTCATTTAGTGTGCTGTGGCTCAGGGTATGAAACAACATAGTGATGTGAGTGGCAACAATCATGGCTTAGGTGCATGGGCCTGTTCCCTTAAGTGTGGTTTTGCCCGAGTCAGGCAGAATTCTGCAGTGTCTGACCTCACATTCGTAACGGTGAACTAAGCATCGGTGTCTATGCTATCCACAAGGAGTGGTTTGTGTGTGCAGATTATTTTAGTGACCTTCTTCTTCATATTGAATGAAACAGCAACTACAGATTTGCAACAAACCTGTACTTGGATTGTCCTCTGGTTCTGAAATAATGACAACATACCAAGAGCATACATGCAGCAAATCTGGTGTTAGGTTTATCTACTGATAAAATAGTAGAAATGACTACAGACTCAGAAATGAATTTCCTCCATAGAAGATGCAATGCTAATCATAAAGAATGGAGCAAATCACTGATCCATAGCCAAAAGTGGAAACAAAGTAAGTGTCCATCAAACAATCAAAGGAGAGGAAAAATGTTATGTGCTTACACAATGGAGTACTATTTCACCACAGCAGATGATGGAATCCTTTCAATTTTTTTTTATTTGAAAGAGAATAAAACAAAAGGGGGCAGTACAGAGCAGATCAGAACAGGACAACATAAGCAACACAGTACTTTACATTAAGTCAACTGGACATCAACAGTATCTAACACCATATCTCTTACTCTGCTATAGTTGAGCATAGTTTCAAATACAATAATATCAAACATAACACAATAGTATAAAGCCATGCATAGAGTGAAAGAATTACAGGGCTTTCTGCACCGAATAACAAAAAAAGATCAATGGGTACTATAATATCTCATTTTTGATAAAAAAGAAAAAAATTTGTTTGAACTATCAAACATATTCAAATTCCAATAAGACACAATGTGATAGATAGCACAAACGGTAGTAGAACAAAAAAAGCATGGTAGGACTTCTAAGAAGGATAATATTAAATCAGCAATAGCTGTCATAATGTTTCGTTTTCTTCAAAACAGCTGTTCATATCATCACGCATGATATAGTCAAACAAAACAGGATAACACCATTCCAACTGATGATTTAAAAATTTGAAAGACTTCGAAGCTATGAGATGGGGACTCATGCTTACCATAAAGACTTATATACTCTTATCAAATCTCATATTAGGGAGATTATATGGTATTTACCCTTGTGAGTTTGGTTTATTTCACTTAAGAGGATGGTCTCAACTCATGTCCATTTATTTATAAATACCTCGATGTGATCATTCTTTATAGCTGAGTAGTACTCCATTGTATAAAAATGCCACAACTTTTTTATCCATTCCTCAGTTGATGGGCACTTAGGTTGTTTCCAAGTTCTGGCTATTACAAATTGTGCTGCTATAAACATGGGTGCACATATATCACTGTGGTATGATGTTTCAGTTCATCTGGGAATATGCCTAGAAGCAGAATAGCTGGGTCAAATGGGACTTCCATACCCAGCTTTTTGAGGAATCTTCAGACTGACCTCCACAGTCGTTGCACCAGTCTACACTCCCACCAACAGTGCAGAAGAGTTCCTTTTTCCCCACAGCCTCTCCAACAGTTGTTGATAGTGTTTTCTATCTTGGCCATTCTTTCTGGAGTGAGATGGAATCTCAGTGTGGTTTTAATTTGCATTTCTCTCATGACTAATGATGATGAACATTTTTCATGTATTTATTTGCCATTCGTATTTCTTCATCTGAGAACTGTGTATTCATTTCAGATGCCCATTATTGGATTGGGTCTTTGAATTTCAAGGGTCTGACTTTTTTTAATTCTTTATAAGTTCTAGACAAAAGTCCTTTTTCTGAGGCGCTGTCCATGAAGATTTTTTCCCAATTTGTGGGTTTTCTTTTCACTATGCTGGAAAACTCTTTTGACTGCAGAAACTCTTTAATTAGATGTGGTCCCAGTCATTGATTCTGGGAAGTAATTCCCATGTACTTTGGTTCTTGTTCATGAATTCTCTTCCTACCCCTATATCTTTGAGTATTTTACCTACATTGTTTTCCAGCAGTTTTAGAGTTTCTGTTTTAATATTTAGATCTTTGATCCATGTAGATTTTAGTTTAGTGTATGATGATAGACATGGGTCTAGTTTTAGGCTTCTGCATATGGACAGCCAATTTTTCCAGCACCATTTGTTAAAGAGACTGTCATTCTTCCAGCAAGCATGTTTGGATCCTTTATCAAAGATGAGGTGGTTCAGTGAGTTTGCGGTTGTGTATCTTCCAATCTATTCCACTGATGCTCGGGTCTGTTTCTATTCCAGTACCGTACTGACTTTATCACTGTAGCTTTGTAGTATAAATTTAAGTCAGGGATTGTGATGCCTCCTGCCTTGCCTTTGTTGCTTAGAATTGCCTTTCCTATTCTAGGTCTCTTCTGGTTCCAGATGAATTTTAGGAGTTATTTCTCTAGATCTATGAGGTATGTTAGTGGTATTATGATTGGGATGGCATTGAATCTATATAGTAATTTTGGGAGAATGGCCATTTTTATAGTGTTTGTTCTTCCTATACATGAACAGCAGATGTCTTTCCATTTTCTGAGGTCCTCTTCAATTTCCTTTGTCAGGGTATTATAATTTTCACTGTATAGCTCTTTTACTTCTTTCGTGAGATTAATTCCTAAGTATTTCATTTTTTTTGGATGCTAGTGTAAAGGGTGTAGTTTCTCTTATAGCTCTCTCAGTACTTTTGTTGTTAGTGTATAGAAATGCTATTGATTTTTGTGTATTGAATTTGTATCCGGCTACCTTGCTGAATTTGTTAATTATATCTAGGAGTCTTTCAATAGAGTTTTGGGGGTCTTCTATGTAAAGTATCATGTCGTCTGCAAATAATGATAATTTAACTTCCTCATTTCCTATCTTTACTCCTTGTATTTCTCTTTCCTGTCTTATTGCTCTGGCTAGTATTTCCAGTACTATGATGAATAGCAGTGGTGATAATGGACATCCTTGTCTTGTGCCTGACTTTAAGGTAAAGGCTTTCAGTTTTTGACCATTAATATGGTGCTGCTTGTTGGTTTGTCATAGATGGACTTTACCATATTGAGATAAAGACACTCTATTCCAATTCTCTGCAAGGTTGTTATCATGAATGAGTGTTGGACTTTATCATAAGCTTTTTCTGCATCTATAGAAATGATCATGTGGTTCTTCCTTTTGGCTCTATTGATATGGTGGCTTACAATTATTGTTTTGCATATGTTGAACCATCCCTGCATTCCTGGGATGAATCCTACTTGGTCATGGTGTATAATCTTCTTGATGATTTGCTGCATCCTGTTTGCCAATATTTTATTGAGAATTTTTGAATCTACGTTCATCAGGGAGATTGGCCTATAGTTCTCTTTTTTAGTTGAGTCTTTCTCTGGTTTTGGTACTAGAGTAATATTTGCTTCCAGGAATGATTTAGGAAGAATTGCTTCCCTTTCAATTTCATTGAAGAGTTTGAGGAGTGTTGGAGTTCAGTCTTCTTTATATTTCTTGTAGAACTCTGCAGTGAATCCATCTGGGCCTGGACTCTTCTTTATAGGCAAGGACTTCATTACATTTTCAATTTCAGTAATAGAAATTGGGTTATTCAGCAGTTTTACATCTTCTTGATCCAGCTTTGGTAGTTCATACATATCTAGGAATTTTTCTATTTCTTCAGTGTTATCAAACCTATGAGAGTAGAGGTTTTCAAAGTAGGTGTTGATGATCTTCTGTATTTCCACTGAGTCTGTAGTAATTTCAGCTTTCTCATTTCTTATTGCATGAATTTGAGTTTTTTCTTTCCTTTTTTTGAATAAGTTTGGCCAAGGGCTTATCAATTTTATTTATTCTTTCAAAGAACCAACTCTTTGATTCATTGATCCTTTGTAATGCTTTCTTAGACTCTATTGCATTAATTTCTGCTCTAATATTTAAAATTTCCTCCCTTCTTTTGGCTTTGGGCTTGGCTTGCTCTTCTCTTTCTAGATGTTTGAGTTGTAGCATCAGGTTTTTTATTTGTGTTGGTTCTGTCTTCCTGATGTGGGAACTCAATGTAATAAATTTTCCTCTGAGGACTGCTTTCATTGTATCCCACAGAATCCGGTAAGTTGTGTCTGTATTTTCTTTTACTTGTAAATATTGTTAAATTTCTTCTTTAATTTCTTCTGTGACCCACTGATTGCTCAGGAGTGTATTGTTCAGTTTCCATGTGTTTGTAGGTTTTTTGCAATTTCTTTTATCATTAAATTCTAGTTTCACAGCACTATGATCCAATAACATGCATGGGATAATTTCAATTCTTTTGCATTTATTAAATATGTTCGGTGGGCTAGTATATGGTCTATTTTAAGGAATGTCCCATGTACTGCTAAGAAGAAGGTGTATTCTGATGTTGTTGGATGGAACACTCTGTATACATCTATCAAGTCCATTTGTTCACAGGTGTGATTCAGTTCTGTTATGTCTTTGCTGATTTTCTGTCTAGTTGATCTGTCCCTTTGGGTCAATGATGTGTTAACGTCTCCTGTTATAATTGTATTATTGCTTATTTGATTTTTCATTTCTGTTA
>PVJX010013798.1:0-46475 GCA_004027295.1 Dolichotis patagonum
AAGTTCTTAATTTTTCATTTCTTAAAGATGAAGGGAAAGAGAATGACTGAATTTTCTGTGTCACAAAGAGGCTTAGTGGTCTAGTACAGAGAAAACAGAACCCTTGTGTGAATATCCAAATTACCATGACATAGTTCCATTAAAACAAGATGATATAGACCTAAATTGAATCAATCGTGACTAAATTTGAATAATTAAATTCAGCTGATACCAGCAAAGGAAATTATTTAGCTAAAAGTCTGACATTATCACAGCAAGCATAACAGGCATCAAGATCATCTCTCTCCTATTCCTGAGGCTGTTCCTTACCCCGGAAGATGCTCACAGGAAAGCCAAGCCACGGCTTACCAAGTGGTCTAGTGAGCTAGAATGAATTCAGGTTTGGTAACTCCACATCCATTTGGGATTCAGACTGTAACTTTGTTCTCAATATTTTGAGGACAATTTCATTTCCTGAGAGTGAATTTCAAAAGCCCTTGCCAAAAGTCCATGAGTTTGTTGGACTTAAATTGGACATTTTTCAGGATTCATCTTTTTCCCTGAGTTCCATGGTCCCCTAAGCTGTGTTCTGAATGACCACATCAAGTTGCACGCTCCTGCATGCCTCAGGCACAAGCTCCAGTGACCCCCCAGCACTGCCCACACCCCCACTTGCTTTAATGCTGTTTCTCTCTGCAGCACACACACGACTGCAGATATCCTTCTCCGCGTCCCTGTCTCTCATTGAAACAGGTTAGGGTGTCTTTTCAAAATCAGTCACTACAATCTCTGAACTCTCTAACACATGCACACCTTTCTTCCAGCATTGCCTCCATTTTATTGCTTTCTGAGAAAACCGCTCTTATCTCAAAGTTCCTTTAATCTTCCTCGCCATTGCTCATGCACCCAAGCATCTGAAGGTGACATATCGTCCTCGTATTTTCCTGCTGCAACTTTGAAATGTAACTCATCTCATCACCCTCTAACAGACACAATTTTTTTGTCTTTATATATTTATTTTTAGAATAAGATGTAAGAGATTTTAGGGTAATTGCAAGCAATTTAAGGTAAAAATAATCTAGTATTAAAAGAGAATGGAAGACAAGAACAATTACAGGAATATTAGAAAGAATTTAGATCAGAGCATTTGAAATATTAAAGATAAAGGTGATGGCTGATTATGAAACGCTCGGATTTGGGCTTTGGTACTGATGCCACTATAGCTGGGCTCTATTCCAGATGTGAAGTTAAGACTGGACTGCCGATTAAAAAGTAGACCATAGTGAGAAGACCACGGAGGTGGAAAAGGACAAGGGGCTGGCACACAGGGACTGACAGCGCTGTCAGGAGCTGGAATGTAATAGCCAGATGCTAAATTTTTTAAAAATAAATGACAAAGATGAGCTGTCCAGAGAAGAGCAGGAGAACGAAGCATTAGAAAAATCAATCTTACATCAACAAGGTTCCTTATATCTAGTTAAAGAATTCTGATTCATTTTTCCCTCATTTTTATAAAGATACAAGGTTTGCCAGAGATGTCTATTAGTATAATCATGAAGTTTTGCTTCAGAATCTATTTATGTACAGTATTATATTTAGTGATATGTATGCATTTAGTAAATCTCATTTTTCTAGTATAAAATCCATGTGGTTATTTTAAATAATCCTTTTTATATGTTGCAGAGATAAATTTGCTATTCTTTTATTGATTACACTTACATCTGTATTCACAGTGAGTATCACTATATAATTTCTTTGTGACTTTTTTTCTGACTTTGATATCTATTGTTGTGATCAGTTAGGAAGCGTTTGCTCCATTTGTGTTTTTGAGAAAAATTTTTAAAGAGTAGGGTTAATTCATTAAATGTTTGGTAGTATGTTCCATCAACATTACTTCAGCCTGTTTTCACCTTGTGGAATTTCTTGATTGCTAATTCAGCATCTTTCTGTATTAGGTCTATTCACTAGTTCTTTTTTTTTTACTAAGATTTTCCAGTTTTCATGAGTAGATGTGGAAAGTTCATGCCTACCTCAGGATTTCTTCTTACCTACTTTATTGGTATGCACATGTTCATGGTATCCTCCTATAATCCTTTTTATTTCTGCAAAGTTTGTAGTGATATTATCTTTACAATTTTTTTAAACTCGTACTTATTTGTAGTACATACTCAATACATTCATTGCAAGTAGTGTGCGCATACGCATGGCACGTGTTAATTCTTTGTATGTCCCCTTCCCTACCTTCCTCGTTCTTTTCCAACATCTCTTGGTCTTCTTTCCATTTGCAAACTATCTTCTTGTTTCCTAAGGTTTCCTTTACTTTGTTATTTATTTATAATTTGAATTTGTCACGTGAGTCGTCCCTCTTTCTCCCTATTCAGCCTAATATGTGAACGCATTTGTATCTATTATAAGATTAAATTTTAACAAATTGATGTCATCTCTTTCACTTATTTCCACTCTAATGAGTTTTGTTTTTTTCCTTCTGTTCCTTTTTTTTTTTCTGGACAAGGTATCCGACTCAGGACCTTGTGCTTTCCAGGCAGGAGTGTGCACTGCTGTACTGCATCCAACGCCTTCTGCTGCTGCTTTGAATCCAGTTTGCTTTACCTCCCCAACAGTTTTGAGGATAAAAGATGAGATAGTCTAAAATGTCTGATTGTTTTAGCTGACATTTACAAGTGAATTAAATCTTCTGTTTCCTTTTATCTTTAGTCTAATTTTTTGGCCATTTTAAAAATTAGACTGCTGAAATTACCAAGTTTTATTAAATTGATTTTATGTTTCCTGTTAATTCTTCTGATTTTCATTTTATGAACTTTTGGGAAACAATTTTTAGATAGTATAAGTGTATAATTATTTCCTAAAATGTAAATGTTTGAGTATAAAATCTCTTTTGTTTTTAGTAATGATTTTATCTGAGTCTGTTTTTTTTCAGACATTGAAGATATCGATGACCAAATATCTCACTTATTTCCTGATTATATGTTTTCCTTCTACTTTTAAAGTGTCTTTGTTTATTTAGCATCCTGTAGACAACATAAAATTGAATTAGTTTTATTAATTTTTGTCAATTACTACCATTTTATTGAAGTGTTTAGTACATTCACATTTGATTGCTAACAAAATAGTATTTATAGCAAGCACTATTTTGTTATTTGATTTCTATATATTTAAGTAGTTTTCCTGGTTTTTCCATATTCCTTTTGATGTTAATTGATCTTTATATATTTTTCTATATTTTTGAATGATTTTATTAGTACTTGTACTAGAATCACAATTTCTGCTATAATGAAAAATAATTGAGTGTCAATTAATTTCAATTTATTTTCAAATTTTCATAGAATAAAGTGCCCAAAAAAATCCCCTAAGTTTATTTTCATCCCCGTGTTGTCATGAAAATTACCAGTTTTTGTTGAAAGCCTATGAAGGGTTCTCAAATTTTTGCTTTTTGGTGCTTATTTTTCATCAGATAGAAGGAACAACAATTATAAATAAAATAGGTTTATACTTTTAAAAAATATTTATCTATGCAGTTATTTTCACTAATACTCTGTGCATGTAGATCAGAATTATTGTAGTGTCTTCTCAATTTATTAGTCTCTTTACAATGTTTTTGCACTTTTTGTGTTTTTCAGGTTTTTAATAACCTAAATTTGCTCATAAACAATTCTCTTTTTATTCACCTGGGTAAGTCTGAATACATCTTCCCTTTTTGAAACATTGTTTTGCTGGACATAATCTATTTGTTTATTTTTCATTGCTTGACATTATTATTTTGTTCAACTTTTTATATATGTCAATTCTTCACCTTATAAGATGCAAGGATTTGATGAAAAGTCTAATATTATTCTTAGTGTTATAAACTTTCAAATGGGAAATTACTACTGTTTTAGCAGCTGGTTTTTAACATTTGACTCTGAAATATGGGGTTGTGGATCTTTTGTGTGGATATTAAAGAGTTCATTTGTGATTCCTAGAGGTGTAGATTAATGTTTATTGTCAAATTTCAAATTTGTGTCTATCAACAGAAGAGCTGATAAAGAAAATATGACATTTGTATACATTATAGTACTACACTGCCATAAAGAAGGCTAGATGGATCATTTGTAGAAAAATGGATGCACCTTGACAGGCTAAGTGAAATTATTCAAGCACACAAGCTTAAATCCTGAATGGTTTCTCTTATATAAGAAACCCAAAATAAAGATAAAGAGCAAACCGAAAGACATGATTGTATGTAAGGTCATAGATTGTGTTCAGATAGGAAAGAAATCAAGAGATGGAAGGAGAGAAACAAGGGAAAAGAAATTTAAAAAATAATTTAGCTGTGTTATGTGCACATGCCAACTCTACACAAGAAATGTAAGTGAAATTAATAATACTTAAATCTTGGAAAGAGCCTGTACAGGTCCATCACCAGATAGATGAGTGAAAAGCAATATGGTGCTTATACCCAGTGGTGTACTACTCTGCCTTAAAAATTATAATCTTAAACCATTTGTAGTAGACAGATGTACCTTGAGATGATAATATTAAGTGAAATAACTCAGACACACAAATTTTAAAAATGCATGGCTCCTCTTACAAAAAAAAATTGATAAATATATTGAAAAAATATATTGAAATAAAAGATAGATAATGGGGGGAAAAGAAAGAAAAAAAGGTATTTTAACCCAGTGAAGACAATGCATCTAAAAGTATGCTTTGGTTTATTATTATTGTCTTATATGTTCGTTGTCTCACCAGCATTTGTTATTGTTTGATTTATTAATGGTTGTCATTCTTTCTTCAGTAAGATGGAATCTTAGTATTGTTTTAATTAATATGACTCTAACGTCTAGTGATTTTAAACATTTTTCATATATTTGTTGACTATTTGTATATACTCT
This sequence comes from Dolichotis patagonum, assembly GCA_004027295.1. Lineage (NCBI taxonomy): Eukaryota > Metazoa > Chordata > Mammalia > Rodentia > Caviidae > Dolichotis > Dolichotis patagonum. Next base: position 4,872 of record PVJX010013798.1, read on the forward strand.
TCTGTGAAACGTCTGTTCATTTCTTTGAACCATTTCTTGACTGGGTCTTTAATTTTATGTGGTTTGATTTTCTTTTCACTCTTTGCATATTCTAGATAGCAGTCCTTAGTCTGAGAACACTCTGAATACAATTCTAACAGGAAAGTTAATTGCAATTAACACTCACAATAGGAAAACAGAGCAAGCCCAAATAAAAAAGCCTTATGAGAAATCTTAAGATGCTTGAGAAATTAAGGAGAGAAATGATAAAGATGAGGGCAGAAATCAATGAAATTAAAGCTAAAAAAAACTGATAAAAAAGAATTGAAGAGCTACTTCTTTTAAAGAATAAATAAAATAAATAAGCCCTTAGCAAAACTCATCAAAAGAAAGATAGAAAAGACACCAATGCAATTAGAAAAGAAAAAAGTGAAATCACAATAGACAGTGTCAAAATACGGAAGACATACATTGTATGAATGTTTAAAAGAAGTGCTATCCAAGGCTTTTGTAACTCACAATTTAACACAATCCACCTTGGGTGCTGGATACGGACTACAGGATTAAAGCCAGTACATGTTGGGCCTTACAATTACCCTGTTGAGTTTTACATGTGCATTCATCTAATTCCTTTCTACCTATTATTCCTATCTTTTGAAATAATAATATGCATCCTGTGCCATTTTATGTTGAATGTTTTTAACTTTCCTGTTTATTTTCATAAAGGTTCCCAGCGAAGACTTTGTCTGGAATCTGAGATGACCTTGGACTTGCACTTTTCAGAGGTACTGGAAATATTGATTCTGGTGACTATTATAGATGGACTAAATTCAGTTTTCATAATGAGATGAACGTGATCTCTGTGGAGACCAGAGGCAAATGTTAGGTTTTAGATGTAAAATGTCTACCAGAATTTCATGGGGCTTTTGGAAAGGGACTGGATTGGGAGGGAGAGTTGCTACATTCCTTGGTAGAGTACCATTGCAGAGTTCATAATAAAATATATTGTTAAAGACAGGTCTCATTTGGAAGAACCAGGTCACCGGGACCATGATCTGGCACGTTGTATCTTTCTCTCCTGCTACTATCTTTTCTCTCCTGCTACTATCTTTTCTCTCTGCTTCCTTCTGCTGTAGGTTGAGAGCTGTTCTCTGCAGTGCCTTTTCATCATGCCACTTTCACCTTGGAACCAGCTGACCATGGATTGAATCTTCCAAAATATGAGTCTAATTAAACATGGCTTCCTTTAAGTTGAGGGTGTCAGATATTTTGTGCCAGCAATGGGAAATTGACTAATGTACACACTACCACTTAGTGTTTGTCTCAGTTACTAAAACACTTGGCAATCTTTCTGGCATGGAGTCTTGGTACAGGTCATTTCCTCTAATGCTGCATTAAATATAGTACTCAAGAAGTTCAAAATAATTGCGCCATCTTATTACATCTATTTGTATAATATCCATGTACACATTTCTCCCAACAAATCAATTAATCAAACTTAAAACTCAACAAACACATGTACCTCCTATTCATTGAGTAATCCATGCATTCTTATTCAAAGTAAATTGAAGGTCTTACTGATAAATTGAGTGGGAAATTGCATGATTGTGGACAACTCTATCACTTATTAATTGTATAATATGAAGCAAATTACTTTAACTTCATAAACTCCAGCTTATTGAGCTATAAAATGAGAAAATTAATACTTATTTTTCAGGGTTGATGTGAAGATTAGCTAAAATAGTAAATGGATACATCTTAAGTGAATGTCATATATATAGATATATATCACAATTAGTAAACATTTAATATTGTTATTATTTTTGTAAAATTAAAATTATAGTATTAAAAGTGATATTAAAGTTACAATCTACCAAAATTATAATGAATTTTCATTAAAATAAAACATTTTACAATAAGAACAGAGTTGAAATTCTAAAATGTAAATATACAATGTTGTATTGTACATGGTGTTGAATAAATTAAGGCTGATGTCTGTGTTAACAGATTTGAAATCACTGGTGACAGACAGCCTTAGATAGAATTCTGTGCTCTCCTAAAAATACTTCATTCCTGAATTAGAATTTAGTTGCTTAGACTAAATATAATTTCTTTTATTATCTCTCATTTTTTCTCTGATTATCTAGGGCAGAGCTAATATTAATGTGGTGACCATGCACTGTACATCTCCAAGGAACCATATGCTTTTTCATTCTATTCTCATCAAAGTCATATTCAGAAGATTTACTATTTCCAATTCATGAAAAAGGAAATTGAAAATAGGAATTTTAATTAATTTTTTTTAAAATCACATAGCAATTCAGAGCCAGAAGTTGAAAGCTAATAATAGGGCTATTTCTTCTCCCCTTTCTCTTTGTACTATATTATCCTTTATCTAATAGATTTGAATTGTCAGCGAATTTTGTAGTAAATTGTAACAATTTTTTTTGTGTTTAGAAAATGCTTTTTCTCATAGTGCTTCACTCAATTTTTAAGTTACTCATATTTTCCTTAGCCTTTAGGTTTTAATATCTAAGTTATGTTCAAAGCAATTAAAACTGCACATTTAATAGCTGTTGATAATAATTGTTCATACTTACTATAAGAAAAGTTTATTTTAAACTCCTTCCAGAGTGGATTATGTCTGATTAACAGAAGGGTCCAGACTTGATTCAGAAGCCAGGACCCACAGTTTGAACCTAGTCTTTCACAAATGCCTTCCAAGAAAATGTATTCGTCTCTGTCAAGTCAGCAGAAGAGAAAAACAGCAAGTCCTCTCACTTTCTATTGGGCAAAATACAATCATCTACTTGAATAATAGAATATAATGTGAGCTTATATAAGAATTTTGTTGTGTGAAAATTTAACCAGTCTTTGTCACATAAAGTGACATCATAATAGTTTGAAAATAACACTAAAGAAAAAAAGTATCCTTCAACTTAGTTAATGTTAATCTTCTTTCAGTTCCCCTTTAATTTTCCAGGGAAACAGTCATAGAAAATTGTCAGTGATCTTTACATCATATTTTAATGATATGAATCATTCATAGTATGTTCACAAATCGAATTTGTCAACTCACATCATTCTATGTTTTCATTATTTCTCCTGAAAAAAATTCTGATTTAGGCAATAGCTTGTGGACAACACAATCTTTAAAAGTTGCATAAATTCTAATCCTGAAATTTTTAACTCAATTTTTAAAATGTATTTTTTGGGGCCGGGGATATAACTTAGTGGCCTAGTGTCTGCCTGACAAATGTGAGGTCCTGAGTTAAATTCCCAGTATCAAAAACAAAAAAGAATAAAACATATCTCTGCCTTCTCTATACTAATCTCTCTTCTCTCTTCTCCTTCCTTTTCTCTAATTAGCAATAAGGAAAAATATGTAGAAAATTACAAAGTTTATCACCATTTTGAGAAAAGGCCATAATGATTTACCAAGTCACTCTTGAAACCATCTGAAGTTTCAACACATAGAGTGTGCTGAGTTTATCTGGGCCCATAGCAGGTATTTTAAATTAAAACTCATTCTTACAATAAACTAAGAACATAATTCTTGTACTAGAACTATCCCCAGAGGGCTTTTCTTACAATGTTCCTATGAAATTCCAATAAAGTTCTTTAAGTGATGGAAGTAATTTGAGGATATTTAAATACAACACTTAACATTTAGGTTGTGTTATGTCTTTGTTATAGGACATAAACCTCAGGTTCTAAAAGATTATGTTGTTTCCAGCCTCCCTGGGATCAACACTAAAGTGTACAGACTGACTCAATATAGCAAAGATGTTTCAGACTAGCACAAAAAGATACCATAAACTCAAATGAATGTATTTTAATTTAAATTAAAAGAAAAACAAAACTAACCACATACACTGTATTGAAAACAATAGTAAAAACTCTTGATTGGACATCAGTAGAATAGATAGGTCATGTTTATACTCAAAAAGAACTTTTGTTTTCTAAACTGTTTTCTATGGAGAATATATTCCAAACTCAGACCACTAATCAAAGTTCTTCTTGGGCATAGTGTGATTTGCCATGCCCCTTAAATGCTCATTCCAAGCATCAGGTTCTCTGCATAAATATTTTTAATCCAATATTCTGAAAATTTGCTTTTTCATTTTTAAAAACATTGATTTTTTTTACAATTCAGTATATGAATATTACACCAGAATGATAGTCACTCGTGGTTGATCAGGACCTAGGAGGAGTGATCGTGCAACAAAAGCTATCAAGGTACTGAGTAACATCTCACAAACTATTATTTTAGTATCTTCTGCAAAAGACACCATTTGTCCATTCTTTTCATTTAGTAAAGAGTTCTCTTCTTTCCTGAATGTGGCAATATTAAACCTTTATGAACACATATACTCACACATATTTTTTAACAGTTAATGTTCTGCTGATGTTTTCAATACACAGTGACTTTCATTAGAGTGTGACTACCAAGGAAATAATTTAAAATTCCCTTCCTAATAAAAAAAAATGTGAAAACCATTTGTGTCAGTTCAATTTTATTAGTTAGATAAAAATACGTCCTCCTTATTTTTATTCATTTGTTACTATGATTTGAATATATATATATATTTCATATATATAAATATATATATATGGATATGGATTATTTCAATATTCTTGGAAAACCAAACTGTCAACTGATCGCTATGGTTTGGATTTTGAGTACTTTCTAATGAACTATATGCTAAAAGCTTTATCACAGTCTCCTTGTGCTACGGGGAAGTGCTGAATCCTTCAAGAGGTGATGCCCAGCAGAAGAAAGTTAAGTCACTGAGATGGTCACCCTAAAGAGGACATGGGAGCCTGATTCCTTCTTTGCTTTTGTTTCCCACCTCTTTCACCCATTGCTGCCATGGTTTGATTTGGTTTTGTATTGTATTTATTTTTTTAGAAGGCATTATCACTGAACACAGTGATAGGTCTCAAAGAAGACTTTCAAACAGTAATTAAAATATTAAAACTATGGAGGGTCTTTTGAATGGAGTGAAGGGATCTTGCATTGTGAAACAGGCATGTGCTTTTGGAACTTAGGGAAGGAATGCTTTAGTTTGGATCTGAAGTGTTCCTCAAAGTCATTGTATTAAAGACTTGACCCTCAGTTTATGAAATTATTAAGAAATAGTGGTTGTTAAGTGATGGAACCTTTAAAATGTAAGGCAAAGTGGGAGAAATTTAGATCTTGAGACTGTACGCATAAAGAAGTATTGAGAGCTTGACCTTTCCCTCTCTTTTCCTTTGCTTCTTGGCCACCATCAGAAAGGACAGAGCTCTTTGTCACACACTCCTAATACTGTGTAGCCAAGACCCTAAGCCACCAGGCCAAGCAACAATGGAGTGAAACTTCTAAAATCTATATGAGCCAAATTAAATCCTTTTTTCCTTACAAGCAGCTTACCTTAGCTGTTTTTTACTTAGTGATGGAAAGTTGTCTAAAATGCCAACCAGCCAACCCATGAACCAAAACCCTGACCATTTGTAAGATAGAAAACAGTAAATAAAGTAAAAATGAAAAGCATGATGGATTTGTTGTAGTATGTGCTTCCATCCCTAATGTTTAGTCTATATTCCCAAAATACAGCCTTTGAGATTCTCTCAAGCTCTCTACTTTTCAAAAGTCAAAAGCTAGAAAAATCAAAGTTAAGGATTTATTTTTGCACTAAATTTACTTTATCTAACAAATATTCAACACAAGGCTTATAATATCATTAAACAGTACACATTTGTCAAAATCTGTAGAATACACACCAGGAGTGAAATCTAATATTAACTCTGAACTCTGACTTGATGTATCAATTTAGAGTTACTGATGGCAATAGGGCATGTTGATAATGGAGCAGACTATGCATGAATGATATTAAAGAACATGTGAAATTTTGCTCTAAGTTTGACTATGCATCATAGGCACCTGTAAAAATGTATTAAAGCTTTCAAAATAAAGTAACAAAGTTTAAGATGGTATTAAAAATTATGTACTTTTTCCTCTGTTTTGAAATTATCATATTGGTATGTAAAATTGGCTACCATCAATTTTTTTAAGAACTATGGAACATTTTATACAAATGTTTAAGTATAATTTAGAATGTAACTATACATCAAAAGAGATAATTGTGGATTATGTTGATGAACCCTTGTTTTGGCTTAACTGTAAGTTATACATTCTAGATTATTTTATTTTAGATGACTTCTCTTAGTCTTGAAAATCACCTCTAAGTTAATTCAGTTGTAAAAGGTATCACTTTGTTCTGTGGTATAAAAACCTATAAACCTTCACTTGTGTTTTTATATTTTTTATAGAATAACTACTTTTAATGGACTTCTTTTGTTTTTACATATATGGTTGTGCCATAGGTAGGATCTGTAGACTTCATTCTTGGATATGTTACGTATGATGACCCACACATCCAAATATACACACTTTTGCCTTACCTACTCACTTCCAGGGCCTGCTTTTCTCCAATACAACATGGCAAATGTGATGGAATTTCTCCCTTAGGACTACATTACAGCATATGATTTTCATCTTTCCGACGTACTTGTCTTAGTTACTTTTTACTCGTTGCTGGGAAAAAATACCCAAAATGAAGGAAAGAAAGGTTGATCTTTCACAGTTCTTGGATTTTTCAGTCTATACTCAGTTGGCTCCAAGGCAGGGTGGCATGGAGGGATCGCAGTTCAGGGCAGCTGCAAACAGCAAGGCAGACACCTGCAAGAGAAAGAGACACGCCTTCTTCCCACCATTACATCACATCCTGGCTCCACCCCTAGGTGGGTGTAGCACTCACAACACCCATCCCAGTGCTAGACAAGGAACCAATCACAAATGCATAATTGCATGAGGCTTGCGGGCCACTGACATAAACCATGACAATACTCAAAATCTAGGCAATTTATTGCTAGGAAAGGATCAGAATCTGGAGATGATTATTAGCTTGAAATGGGAGGTAAAGCAAAGTGTCCGTGACTATCCTGATGCTTAATAAAGAATAAAACTCTCCTTTAAATGGTGTCTTGTGTCAGGTGTCTGAGAAATAAAATCTGAAGCAGAGAGTTGGGTTCATTTATTTTCTTGAATGTTCTCAAGAGAAACTGTGAGAGGAAAAGCAGACAAAAGATGGTTAAAGATGTTGTCTCAGGTGAAACCTGCCCATCATCTGAACCTTGGGCAATCGGACCTGGGGTCAAGGAGTCATCTGATCCTGGGAGTAGGAATATTGCCACAGTAAGGAGACTACTAGAGAGGATGAGTTATTAGCTGTCATTATCTACATCATAGTGCTGGTGCAGATGCCGCTATAGAAGGGGAAGGCCGTGCCTGGAATCTCCAGAGAGGGGTTCACCTCTTCTAAGTATTAAGGGCGTGGTCTATAACCTTGTTACTATATGGTCTATCCCAATATTTTGTTTTCATATTTTATGCAACTCCTAGTGTATTACCTCAGTTAATTTGGGATGACTTCTAAACACGTATTCTTCTCATTCCCAGTGTGGACTCTGGATCCTTGGTTACTAGATATTTAAAGTAGAAACCATTAAAAGTGACCCTGTAGGGGTTGTTTCCTGGATTGGGGCTCAGGGATGTAACACCAACTGATGGTCTGACAAACAGGCCCATGACCTCACATGTCCTTCGCAATGTGATTAACAACGTTGCATTTCTTATTCTATCACTTTATCAACTTGGCATGGTAGGTGACACGCTGCTCACATGCAGAGCTAGCTTCTCTCTTCCCAGGAAACCTGGGTAAAGGAGGCAGGTTGAATTATTTTTGGCTGGCTATCTAATCTCACTTTCATGATTCCGGTAGTTTGAGATTGCCATGTAATCCCATTGCCTGGACAAAAAATAAAATGATAAGGTTGGCGATATAGCTCAGAGGCACAGCACCTGCCTGGCAAACGCAAGGTCCTGAGTTCAATTCCTGGTACCAATAAATAAATAAATAAATAAATAAATAAATAATCAAAGAAAATCTAAACATGAAAAATTACAGCAAGTACATTTTGACATAAATATATACAGATGTACATGATTTATCTTTAGAAGCAAGTGAAGATACGCTCTATAGTTGCACATAGGGGGCATCCAGTTCAAGCCACACTTGAATTTAGTGAAAGTCTGTAACAAAAAAAAAAGGAAACATGGGTTGAAAATGCAGCCCAGTGGGAAAGCTCTGGGTTCAATCCCCAGTAAGAACAACAACAAGAAAAAAAAAAGCAGTAAGTAGATGAGAAAAAATACTGATTAAACAGCCAGAAAACAACAAGAAAGGAAAAATTGGTAATTTTTTCTAGAGACATGAATATAAATTATATGCTGTGGTGTAATTTTAGAAACCTTACTTTGTGAGTGAAAATTCACTGATGTGTACAATCCTGATTTGAGATTATTTTGCAGTTGGATTTGGAGAGTTAAAATTTCCTTGGAGCTAAATCATTTTCAAAGGACTCAGCACTTAACCTCACAGGTCCAATCGTCACTGAAGCACTGGGAGAACTCATCCTGGTTTGTACATAGTTGTGTCCCTTGCAGAGACCATGGCCTTGCTGGATTGCCTTCGATGCTCTGGTTTTAGGCTTTTGGTCTTTATAGTCATTCTTCCTTTCTGCACTTCAAGAGCTTCTTTCATGTGCTGTGTTTGCCGACTCCTTGGTCAGAAAGCTTCTGCCTGCATTTGATCAGAGGATCAAAGCAAAAAGAATAAGGAGTTTGTGGCCTATCTTTTCTCTGCTTGTCACTGATGGTGAAACCTGCAAAGTCAAAATATGTAGCACTCTGACCCAGATGGTCCATTCCTCGATGTTAGGAACACTTTTCCCCACTTTTATTCAACGAGATGTTACAGATCTTCATATCTGCTTGCTTCTCACTTCTTATGTGACCTATACATCTAGCCCTATGTATGTTTATCTCGGTCTTAAATATACTTACCTATTGAGAAAAGTTTCTGTTTCATGGTTGGGCTCTCGTTTATATGCACACTAACTAAGTAATCTTATTAAATATTTGTGGTTTCATTGAACAAAGTAAAAGTTTATTTACTCTTACTTTGTATGCAACTGGAAATTATTACAAATAATGGGAGTCATAACTTGTGCATTCATATTTTGCACATTAGTTGTTTGCCCACATTTCTACTTCTGTCTTTAAAATAGTTCTGCAGCGTCTAAAAGTCTGGATGATTTAAAACTGTTGATATATTATGAAGATATTTTTCATCAGAGCTGAGCTAAGGTATGTTTTGAGAGCCTCTAAGTAAATTTGCGTTCCAGCATCAGACCTGCTTTCAATCTTACTGTTAGTCTTGGGATATTCAGAGGAGCAGAGGATGGGGGGGGGGGTTTACAACGTTCCTTTCACACACTGTTTTACTTGACAGACAGATTCATTGCCAGTTGTCTAACTCCTGACCAAGAGTCCACAGGGGGAAACTTAATCATACTGGCAAATGCTTCTGGGGCTCTCCTCTGACCTGAGTACAGATCACACCTAGTGACATGAGGCTCTGACATGCGACCTTGATGTTACCTTTCTCTCAGAGTCCCAGGAGAACCCAGCTTGGTGTAGCCATAGCTCTTTGGATAGAAGACATAAAATCAATACATCCCAGAAATAGTAAACAAATTCAAACCTCTTCTTACTTCCAGATCCTGAGTAAAGAAGGCACAGTAAGTCAAAAGACTAGTCCTCTGTCCAATCAAATGCGTCATAAAGACAGGATATTTGCACACAATAAGAGCTACCCAGAACAAAACAGGATAGGGTCACTTAAAGGATTGAGGCAAATGTCTCAATGATGCCCCAAAAGAATCAATGGGGCAAAGGGAGCCAGATCTGTAGACAGAGACGCAGTTCAGTTCTAATCTCTGGTCACAAGGGTGAGACCTTCCAGTGTGCTGTAGAACTGGAGACTGCATGACTGGGCCCAGCTTCTAGAGTGAGCAAGTTGAACAAATTTAAAATAAATTTAGAGGAAACACAAAAGTATGGGTTCACTACAAGATGCATGCCAGACAAGTTTATATATGATTATGTTAAATCTTTTGCTAATTGGATGAGCAAATATTTCCAGTTGCTACTATTGTATAACAAATTGCTTACACTTGATGGTGTGATGAAATAATCATTTTCTTACTCTGGCGGAGATGGTGGTTTAATCAGAGACCCTTAGCAATCATTTCACTCCCCTGGGATGCAGTTGTCATGCATGGAATTGAGATGATGGAAGAACTCATTTGTAAGGCTGGTGACTTAGCAGAGAATAAGTGTGACTATCAGCCATGACCTCTACATGCATTGTCCAGCTGAGAAGTGGATGACCCACAAGGCAGTTAAAGTCACCTTTAGGACACATCACAAGGAAAGCAGTGGGCGGCTGTATGGATTTTTCTGACAGTCTCCAAAGCCACACACATCACTGTATCTTTGCTTTGTGGGTTAAAGCAAAAAAAGCGTGTGCCAACTCAAGGGTGCAGGGAACCGGCAAGATCAGAATTGAGAAGACGTTGGAATGGGAAGAGAGTTGCTGAAATATTCAGAAAATACACTGATAAAAATATATCTCACCAAACAAAAGGAGGTAAATGTTTCATATCACATTTCAGGACTTCTTGGAAAATATTATTTTTTTCATTTAAAAGAAATAATGAAGTGTTCAAAGGTAAAGATCCCTGTGGAAAAGGAACAGTTAATAAAAGTTTTTTTGGGGGGAGAGATGTAGCTCAGAGTCCTTGGGTTCAATCTCTAGTACTAGGACAAGAAAATACTAGAAAATACAGAAAGAAATGACTCTCTTGCTATAGCATCTTTATTATAAAACAAATTGTAATTAAGAATTAATATTCATAATCCATAAAAGTGATATAAGGTGTTGTAATAAGAAAAAATTACAAATGAAGGGAGATACTGGTGAATCAAGTGCTCTTATAGATAACACTCATCCTCGGCTCTAATGCTCCATTTCCCACAGGCTTGAGTGAAAAAGTCTTTGAATAAATGTCAACCAGTGTAAGAAAACTGCCTTCTGCTAAAATGTCATCTGAAAATCCCAACTCGCTCTTCATCTGAGAGCCATTTCTAGCTTCCTCTGTGAAAAACATATTGAAATCTACACACTAAATAGCATACAGTACACTTGAGAAAACTCTCATCCTTTTGAAATGAGAACTCAGCCGCAAATCTGTCCAGTGCCTTCGGTAAGACATGGCATTTAGTGGTCTCCTCCTTACGTATGTCACGCTCCCTCAGTCTTCCTATGCATACGACTTTTACTTCAGTCTGGCGTATGTTACTGGCAATAGGCGTGCGTAAAAAGAGATTGTGTGTCTCATAAAGTGAGAGGGGACCACACAGCACATAGTTTAAGCAATGTTTCCTCACTGTAACTTTACAACAAACTCGTATCTAAAACCACTGTGATTGTCCATCTAGATATTTATGATTCCCATACACTTCCAAGAAGCTATTATTTATGTGTACTGTAGAATATTATATTTATTATGACTTCTCTAGCTACAAAATAGCAAAGTTATCACAAACAATCTTATTAATTATAAGATAACAAGTTTAGGAATTTAAAATGAATAATGAAATTCTACTGTCTTTGGCGTTTAGGTAACAGTTAAATTCTGTTTGACTGCAGAACACGTGATGAACTCTATGTTGGTGTCACCAAGTTCTGCTTTTCCTGTCCCCTCAAGCATTAGGTAAGTAAATAGTTCTGTAAGTGACAATGGTTTAAAAGTCAATAAACCAAAGCATAACAGAAGCAAAAAGGGAAAATCAAATACATAGATGTATAAGTTTTGAAGTTCCACAGAACAGGATTTCAGATATCTGTCTCTTCCTAATAGCTCCATGAAATAGGACGAGTAACTCACGCTCTCCTACGCTTCATCAAAATGGGTACATACACTTGACCTAAAGGCTACCAATGAGGAAAGAAAAAATGAAGAAAAAGCACTGCAAGTTTGATTCCAATCTGGTCAGTCTAGAGACATAGCAGTAGTCTGTCTCAAAATTAAAAAGAAAAAAGGTTAAGTACAAAGCTCTGGACAAAGGCACTGGTTCAATCTCTCTACTACAATCAATCAATCAATTAATCAATCAATAAATAAACCTAAAGGCCAATAGTTAGATGCATGTTGTTGGACTCAGCCATACACTAGATATCCTAAGTGAGTTTCTTAAATTCATTGTGCCTTATTGGCTGATTTTTTTTTAAACATATGTTCAATGTATTTTACTATCTAAATTCAAGACATCATCTCTTCTTTTTTTTAATTTTATTTTAAAGAGAATAAAACAAAAGAGGGCAGAACAGAGCAAATCAGAACAGGACAACATAGGCAACACAGTACTTTACATTAAGACAACCGGACATTAACAATAGTTATCACAATATCTCTTTCTCTGCCATAGTTGAGCATAGTTTCAAACACAATAATATCAAACATAACAAAATGGTATAAAACCATTCAAGGAGTGAAAGATTTACAGGGCATTCTGAACCGAATGACAGAGAATGATCAATGGGTACTATAATATCTCATTTTCAATAAAAAATTTTGTTTATACTATCACACATATTCAAATCCCAATAAGACACAATGTGATAGATAGAACCAATGGTAGTAGAAGAATAGAAACATGGTAGGACTTCTAAGTAGGATGATATTAAATCAGCAATAGCTGTCATAATGTTTTGTTTTCTTCAAAACAGCTGTTCATACCATCATGCATGATATAGTCAAACAAAACAGAATAAAATCATTCCAACTGATGAATGAAAATATTGAGAGGCTTCAAAGCTATGAGATGGGGACTCATGCTTACCATAAAATCTTATATACTATTCAGCTATAAAGAATGACCACATTGAGATATTTATAAATAAATGGACACGACTTGAGGCCATACTCATAAGTGAAATAAACCAGACTCACATGTGTGAATACCATATAGTCTCCCTAGTATGAGAGTTGATAAGGGCTGATTTATTTTAAAACATGAGCATAACAGTGATATTTTCTTTATTAAACTGTTAGTGGATGCAATTAATTCTTTTCTTCTGTAAATAGAACCTGCCTTAAAGTAATAAGATAGTAGTTATGATGTTAATATACTTGAAGTGTTTAAAACAACACAAGATATTAACCTGTTATATGTTAAATATCATCATTCTTTAGAGCTTAGTCAGATGCATTACATTTGGAGGCCCGCAGTACGTGGGAGATCCTCATAGTTTCAACACAATTTAGAGGTCCTAGGAGACTACCTGACCTGTTTTAGAACAGAAGGTTCCTATTGCCGGTGTTTATCACTCAAGCATCTGTAGCAGAGTATTCTCTTAATGGGTGGTCATTATAACACAGGTAATTTTACATCACCGAAAACCTTGAGGGATTTAGGAAGAGGGTGGTAAGAAGGATTTGCTGCAGGATTTGAAACTGAAATGAGATGACTGCAGGGAAAAGTCAAGGAATCAGTGTTTCAATCTAGACTGTGCTGCCATTTCAATTACAGGCATCTATACAATTTGTATCAAGGAGGTGAGGCCTAGAGCAGAATTTATCCCATATTTGCTAAAGGAACAGCATATTCACTCAGAGGGAGGTTACTATGGTCGAAATGTTGGTGTCTTCCCAAAACTGTATGTTGACATTTAATCCCTAAATATATTAAGGGGGTAGGCATTGGGGGAAAACTAAAGCATGAGGATGGAGCCCTATAGACAACACGGTGCCTTAATCAAAGAGGCACCAAAGAGATTCTCCCCTCTCCCTTGTTCTCCAGGACTTGACCATACAGTAAGTACAAAAGAAAACAGCTGTTTGTTTGCCAGGAAGTCACATTAACTAGACACAGTATGAGCCAGGCCAAAGCCTTGACCCTGGAGTCCCCAGCCTCCAAACCATGATGTTTATAAATCACCCCCTCTTGCTATTTTTTATTGCATCCCCAAAATGATTAGTGCTTAATCCCTTTTATGGTGGCACACTTACTCTTACCTGCATTCCAGCTTGACTATGAGGCAGTCTTTGTTTGCTGTACTGTGTGGCAGTTATGAATGCTGCCTGGTGTGTTCTGTGAAATGATATTACTCAACAAAATAACACTGTGGACCAGTTGTAGCATCTAGGTCTGTTCCTAGCTCACCTGTTAGTGTCACCGCCGTCAACAAAGGCATCAACTGCTTCTAATGCAAATTTAAGAAGCATGTAGCATTACCAAGTTTTCTCTCTCCTTACAGTTTTGTGTATCACTAGCCACTTAATTTATTTCTTTATTTTGAAGAATAACTCACATCAGGATCCCGCCTTAATGAGGGGTTCATTTACCCTGATAGGTACTACACACTCCCAGTAGTTCCACAGAGCTCTTCTAGAAAGACGCCTACCTACCTCCCATCTTCTCACCCATTGGCGGGACACCCACCTGCACAGAGCTGACCCTCTCCTGACTCCCTTTGCCTGCTTGCCTGTCCCTTTGGAACACCTCCTCAGGAATTTTCTTTGCTTTAACTGACTTTCAGTTGATCTGTCTTAGGCCAATTACCTCACACAACTTCAGTTGAATACCTAGACGTTACATACGTCAGTTTAGGTATGTGACAAATACATGGTGTCTCACCAGACTGAGATGAAAAATGAGGTGACACTGTATCTGGTACTTGAAATAAAATGCTTCTGAGTACCCGTACTGAGGTAATATGTATGGTTCATCCTCCCCTTCTCAGAATCTGTGACTTTTTCAAAAGATTAAAAATCACTGAACCCCAGAGCTATACGATCTCTTTACCTTACCCTCTTTGCCTCAGCTTCCTCTAACACACAAATGTGAAGCTTAAAAGTCCCACAACTAGCACTAAGCCTGAAGTTTCAGAATAAGCCGGAGTAGTTGTTAAGGTCTTCTGGACGAACAAAACCAAAGGGATATATAATTACAAGAGGGCTAATGCAATAAAATGGCCATCTGTGTCTTGGAGAGCAGAGGACTCAGCAGCTTCTCAGGCCGAGATGCTGAGCGCCCTTGAAAAGCACTGGCCAAGTGCGGCCTCTGTCTGAGAACGGAGGTCTCAGCTCCTGGAGAGGCACTGATGTGAGCACTCACTGAGTGCTGCACAAGTTGAAGTCTGATGTTCACAGATGACGGCTGCAGAAAAAGAAGCAGAATCGATCCGGTGCACGCTGGTGGATTTCTTGCTCCCTTACATGCTTCATCCGAGGGTCCAGTCCCAGTGTGTTGAACAGTAACACCGACATTCAGAGTGGTTCTCTCCTATCAGGTGACGGACAGCATGCCAATTGGGTCTGGAAACAATTTCACAGACATCCAGGAGTGTGATTTACTGATTTTCTAGATGACTTTTGGTCCAATGAGGCTGACAATAACCCACCACAACCTACCACTGTACTACTCTACCAGCATTACTGGAGGTCTGGAATAAACCACGTCCTGGAAGTTCTGCAAGTTCACATTCTTTGGGTTTTAATGTGCTCTTCTTTAAAGGAGCCAAAGCACAGTGAGTTTCCACATGATTCTTCACAGTTCTACAATTTACACAGCTGTATAGGGGGAAACGTACCTCAACTTACCATAAAAGGATTCTCGTAAGACTCAGCCTTTCCTCATTGACATCTATCACTACTAAGTGCACACACACATACACACACACACACACACACACACACACACACACACACAGTGGAAGGCTGACACATTAAGGGTTCACAATGGCCTCAAGAGTTTCAAGTCAGTCACACAATACCTGGGCAACATTTCTCTGATTCTACCTTAAGATCAGTCTTGGACACTGACCTCCAGACACCTGTTTAACTAACAAAACATTTTGAGTTGAGTTTCTTTTTTTAAGACAAATTCACATGCTGACATCAGCCTCTTTCACGCACGGGGTCTGGATGACTGGTTATCCACATAAGGTTGAAATTAGACCCACATCCCAAACCCTGCGCTAGTGTCTAATCAAAATGAATCAACAACCTAGGTATAAAAATAAAAACTTTGAAACTGATGGAAAATAACAAAGGGGAAACATTTGAAACCATACGCACAGACAAGGACTTTCTGTTGAGAAACCCAATAGCCCTGTAAAAATACAAAGAATAAACAAATGGAATTACATTTTTAAAAAAACTTATAAAGTAAAGAGGACAATTATAAGAGTGAAAAGACCACCTAAAAATGGAAAAACTTGCCAGCTAACCTTTTGACAGAACACTAATATCTAGAATGCATAAAGAGCTCAAAATTTAGACACTCCCCAAAGCAAATGATTCAGTCAAAAACTGGCTAGCCACTTCCCCAAAGAATAATTTAAAATGATCAATAACACATGAGTTTTCATAGTCTTTTGTCTTTAGGGAAACTCACAGCAAAACAATTCAAAGTCCATTTTACCCTACTCAAAATGGCTATAATCAAAAACATAAGAAAGCAACAAATATTGGTAAGCATGTGGGGAGAAAAAGACTCCCTCTAGATTATTGATGGAAGTGTAAACTAGTACAAGCCCTGCAGAAATTCCCAAAACAATAGAAATGCTAATAGAAATGGTAATTCCATTTGATGCAGATATGCGTCACCTGGGTACTTTCCCGAATGAATGAAAATCATTATACTACATGTAACAATACATCCATACCCATGTGCATGGTAGCACAATTCACAAGAGCCAAGCTCTGGAAACAACCTACATTTCCATCAGCAGATCAATGGTTAAAGAAAATGGAGTACACATGCATGATGGAATATTATTCACCAAAAAAGAAGAATCGAATCATGTCATTTGAAGGAAAATGGAATGAATTGGAGATCATAATGTTAATTAATATAAGTTAGACAGGGAAAGTTAAATGTCGCATGGTGTTTCTTATGTAAGAAACCTAAAATATTAATATATAGATGAGTAAAACAGGAAAGATGGTAGGAGACAAGAAACCAGATTTTCTGAAGATAAGAAAAGAAATCAGGAGGAGGACGAGCTAATGGCTAAGAGAAGAAAGGAATTAAAAGTGAACAAGATATACACATATAACATGTTTATATCTTTGTAATGCTCAAAATGAACAAGATTATTACATAATAGAGACATAACTGACTGTTTTAATGACTTTATTTCTCCTGAAAGGTTTGAAATGCATACCAAGGTCATGAGTCACAACCAAGATGGCTAAATTCATGCCACAGCGGAGGCCTATGACTTTCCTTGGAATGATATTTAATATTTTTACTAGTGTTTAGGCTTCACCAAAATCACAGATAGGTCATATATAGACCAAACACTACATTGCATGTAGTGAACTTGTAATTTTTCACATCTTGGGAATATATGTCAAGGAATGCTAACAAAACCAGACCTTAGGTTCAGTCTGGTCACTGTGAATGAATGCCTGAGTGATCATCTACTCTTCCACTGTGAGGAAATTATACTTTTTTCTTTTGGAATTGAACAGCAATTCCAGAGTTTCAACCAGAGGTCTGGAATGGTCCCGTATATTTTACAAAGGTTGGGGGTAAAGGGGCACCTTAGCTGTCCCAAAGAACAGTTGGCTGATGGTAAGAACTTGGTCTATCTAATGAAAGACAAGAGTTTCTCCCTCAAGAATCTAAGAGTTCAAGAGGAGACATTGTTTTAGTTATTTTTCTCATCGCTGAGATCAAATACCCAACACCCAAGGTTAAGAAGTAAAGCTTTATGTAGCTCACAGTTTGTAGATGTTTTAGTCTGTATCAGTAGGTTCCAAGGCAGAGGGGCAATGATTATGGCAGTAGAAGATACCAAAAGCAACAAGAGCAAAGGGGGAGGAGAAAGCCTCCATTACTCTCCCTTACATTTTATGTAGTCTATCCATCCTAGGGTGACTGTAGCACTCACACTCCCAATCCAACACTAGACAAAGAACCAATCAAAAACTCCAGATTTAGCTTCGTCCAAAAGGCCTCCCCCCACATGACTGCATGAGGTTTTGAGGGGTCGTGAGACACAAACCATAGTAGACATACTTAAAAACTATGACTAAAACAGATAATGTTAAGGATATCTCAGAGACCTGAGTGGGTTAACAAAAGCCAAATGTTTACCATCATCATCATCTTCATCTTTAGCATCACCATTATTAGGAATGCTTTATTTTGGTGCATGAAGATTTTGATAAATTAGTGATTACAAGCAGATTTCAGGTAAAAGAAACAGCCTTAGTTGAGTCCCTTAGACATGTGTTTTCATATGTATATTTCTAACCATGTTTATTAGGACTTTGTCAGATTCATTGGTCTTCCCAAAGTCTCTACTAATCTTAGCATTCAATTCCAAATCTTAGCTGTACCATAGGTCTCTGGAATAACTTGAGTATGAATGTCATTTAGAAGGGAATGCATCTTCAAACATAGCATATACCCTATGATGAGGAAAACATATTAATAAGCCAAATAGATCATGTAGAAAATTGCATTAAAATCAAAAGTGAAGACATGTTTCCAAATAGCTCAGAAATTGTGCTTTCAAAATTGAAGACATCATCATTATCAACCTATCATTTTAATTATTTTTTAAATGCTTGTGTTCTTGACCTTTTGCCTTGAAGGTAGGAAGCTGAAAGGTTAAAAAAGGAATGGCACTTCTTACCCAAACTGATCAACTGTTTTGAGTGGTGTATTTGAAGAACTGTGATGATGCAGAACGAAGGAAGGCTGTAGGGCTGCTATGGGCAAAATGAACGGCTGTGCTCTCATTGAGATCTGACAATAATTTTCAAAGACCATTATCAGGAAGAGAACCAAGAAGCAGAAGTTGTCAGACGGGCAAATATATGCAAAGCAACACACACTATTCAATAAGTGGAAAAAATTTATTCTGTTTTTTCCTCACATCTTTACTGATTAAAATCAGGAGATTTAGGAAGGTTAGTTGCCACAGTGAAATGTTTGAGACAGCCAGAGACAGAGACAGAGAGACAGAGAGACAGAGACAGGAGAAAATCATCACCAAAACCCCTGGTTCTGCACCATTGGTTCTACACCCTGGTCCCCATCACCATTTTCCCGCACCTTCAGCTTACAGAGGCAGTGTGTGAAAGCTTTTAGCTTCCATAATAATGAGCCAATAGTTCATTATAAATCTCTTTCTCTGTGGCTACACTGACATCTGTATTTTAGTGTTTTATTTCTTCAAACAGCTCTGACCAATAGAATAATGTCAGCTAGCTAAACTTTCATCCAAATTTCTGTTTTCTAGTGATGTTATTATCAACTTACCTACCTCTAATAAAGGGTCATTTTGGAAATCAGGTAAGAGAGTTTTTAAGCACCTAGGGAAAAATGGGCAAATGCATAGACTGCAGTAGCTGGTGGTGTGTCTTAGTTACCTTTTTCACTAGCAGGGCAAGGTACCCAGCATGTACAAGTTAAACAAGAAAAGTGTGTAGAGATTTCAGTCCCTAATCAGCGGTTCCAAGGCAGGGTGACATGGCAGAGGCGAATTACAGAGGGGAAATGATCCATGATAGGAAGGAGCAATCAGTAGTAATGACCTGGCCTTTTGTTTTTACCCCATCCAGGCTACAAGCATTATGGGTGGTGCCACCCAGACCCGAGGTGATGGTTGTGTCTTCAATATGTCCATTCAGGCACACCCAGAACTATGCTAGCTCCAATCAGTGGACCAATTTAGTACCACACACCCCTAGTGTTACAATCCTTAGATCAGCTGGCTGTGGAAAGCTCCACCTACGAGTGTATGAGGCTTTGGGGGAACATCTAGGTAACACGTATCACAATGAGATCATAATATGGTGCCCTCGATTTCCCTCCTCTTATTCCTACCCCTGCTCTTCACCATCTTGGGTACCCTGCAGGAAAACAGTGAAGAGGGCACCTGCACTCCTTGAATTAAGGAAGTGACATAAATTGGGTTTACTATCCAGTGACTTTGAAACAGCTGAATAAATGAATAAATGTGGAAAAATATGCATTTTCTTTTCTTCCAACCAGTGCTTACACCACTCAGATTAAGGAAAAAGTATAAATGAACATGGTAG
Source organism: Dolichotis patagonum (assembly GCA_004027295.1). NCBI lineage: Eukaryota > Metazoa > Chordata > Mammalia > Rodentia > Caviidae > Dolichotis > Dolichotis patagonum. The sequence goes on from PVJX010013798.1 coordinate 24,927, forward strand.
ATAAAAATACCAGCATGCTACACATTTCTGATACAATTTTTCATACCCTTTCATATAATATTGACTACTGCTTTGATAAAGAGCAGTATGAGGTAAACATCAATTTTCTTTCAGACATTTTGCATTTTACCTAAGCTTTCTGGGAAGCTCTTCAAGTCCTTAGGGAATACAGGTGATAAACAATAGATATATTAATTTAAGAAATTAATCTTCTGGAATGGAATTTTGCTCTGAGCACCCTTGCCTTCAAAAAATTCTCTTCTCTGTAAATTATAGAGTATTAATCTACTTCTTATCTTTATAATTCATCTGCTTTGATTCTTTCATAACTGTGTCTAGCATAGCAACCAGCTCATTTTATCTAAACTCAAAATATCTTCCTTGTGATGCAACTTTAAAATAGCAAATAGAATATAAATTTAAGCACGTTTGCCTTTCTAAAATGAAACTGGTAAAAAAAATCTATGAAAAACCAATATTTCAATATGAAATCAAGTTTTCAGTTTACTGATTTGTTGCATATATGGTGTATCTAAATATTGGAGATATATACCAAGAAGCACAAAAAATCTGTCTCCCAGTATAGTCAACAGAAGCTGACTGGATGTAAGTAGATAAGTAATTTGGAAATTTGCTGAAAGCGTGTAACCTTCAGGGAAAGGTTTGCGCAACAAAGTGTACTGTGTTTCAATCAATTCTAGCTCTAAACACAGTAGCAGTTGCCCATTCCCTAGTCTAGTTTATGGTGAAAAGACCATGCATAAAGTCCTGGTGCTAGTGTATACAGCTTTCTGGAGACAAGGTGGGTACATAGGATTACATCCTTCAAATATCTGACATCTCTGCTCTGATCACTGATTGGTGCTTTCTGAGGAGACCATTGTGCCAATGTATTTATAAGAAAAATCAGACATGATTTTGCATGTCCAGAGAAAGGTACAATTTGGTACCAAAAGAAGATCAAACACCAGCGGGGTGAATATCAAATATTGTAGCTCTATGTTCAACACCCAGAACAAAGATATGAGCTCCAAAGTGCTTAAGTAGTCCTGCCCCTACAGCATTGCTGCATACAGTCCTCATGGCTTCTGTCTTGGCGTGGCTTGCTCACTGCCTGCCACTTTCTTTAGATTCTCCACCTTCCTTTCTTTTCCAACTCTCTGGAGTCTCCATTGCACTTTTGACTTAACTGTGACTATTTCACACAGTGTCCTTTTAGGCCCTCATAACCTGGTCTCACTTGCTTTCTTCTAAAAGCTGCATGTAAGCTCCCATGATCCAGTAACTTTGCATTATGCATGCCCATGAAACTAACACTAGTTAGATGATGTCAAGGTCTGCCAGTTAGAGCCATAGTCAGTAATTCTTGGATCATGATTTCAGAGATTTCTGAGTACCTGGATGCTTAAGTACTGGGAACCATTCCCCCTTCCAAAAAAAAAAAAAAAAGACAATATTCGAGATAGACTTTTTCAAGTAAGATGGTCACGGACTATCTTTCCAACAAAAGCTTTGTAGTTTTACACTTTTACACTTGTGATGGGGGATTTCTACAATTCCCTAAAGGCATCTTTTCTGGTGTCTTCATGCAAATTATGTAGCTTATTTTTAGTGCAAATATTTTATAAACCATAGTTTACTCTGTTGCAACTTTATAAGTTTTTCCTTTCTGAAGAAACTGAAAGCTTTTAAAATGAGCTTTTTACTCCTTCTTTTCACTATAAATTTTGCCAAAAATTGCAAGCAGGACTTATGCTACTGCCTGAACATTGGGCTGCCTTGAAATTTCATCTGTAAGTCTCAAGATAAGAGCAAAATGGAGAACTTTTCTGAAGCAGGTTTCTAGAGTTTGTGATTGATTCATGATCCAACACTGGGACTGTTGCTATGAGAGCTATATCCACTTTAGGGTGGATGGCCTACATATAATATAAGGAACAGAAAAACTCTTCTCTCTGTGCTCCTCCCTCATTTGTCTTGCTGTCTTCCAGGCTCCATGAACTACTGCCCGTTGCCTGCCCTTTTCCATATGCCACTATGCCTTGGAGCCAGCCAAGTATGTACTTAAACCTCCACAAATTGTAAGCCAAATAAACCTTTCCTTCCCTAATTTTGAATGTTGAGTATTTTGCCTCAGCAGCAAGAGAAAAGTAATCAAGACAGAGTCCATGTTCCCAATTGAAGATTTCTGAAAGTGGTCTCACCATCTATATTTTTATCAGCATTCTGATATCTGAGTTCTGACCAGAGTCTCTCATCAAGCTTGAATTACAGCATTCCAAAGCTTCTCTAGCTAGCATTTCCAAACCTTTCCAAAGTACTCTCTTGAACCAGTTCCAAAGGGTTATAATGATCCCACTTGTCTGGCACAATTTGTCTTAGTCACCTTTGCATCACTGGGACATAATATGTGACATGCATGACTTAAATTGGTAGAAGTTTATTTTGGTTCACATTTGTAGCTCATGGTTGGTGACTCTAAGGCACAAATAGTATTGTGGAAGGGACAAGAAGATGAAACTCATCATGTTACATTGGCCAGGAAGCAGAGAGAGAAGCAAGAAAGCTGAAAGGGAGAAATCCCTTCCAAATCATAACACCAGTGTCTTGCCTCTTCTGGCCAGAACCCCCCTCCTAAAAGTATGCCAGTTACTTTGATCCTAATGTTCAATCACCTTCCAATAGCCTCAACTGTGAGTATGTTAGCCAATTGTATGGGTTTCTAAATCACAGCAGACACTGTGCATGCAATAAGTTGCATGACTAGGACTATCCTAACAAAAAGTATAACTGACTAAAGGGAAGTCTAGAGAACAGAAAATAGTCACTGTGCCACAGTGATGACAGCATCGTGAAGACCAAGTGCCAGGAGATATCTTTTTTCTCCCAGAAGAAAGTAGGAAGAATTTTGACTAGCATCTAGTGCGGCTGTTTGCAGGAGGGTCCTTGGTTTGTTACTTTTGGACTCTGGCTTGACTGGGTGCAGGGTTGTGCTTTACCTTTCAGCCACCCACAGCCATATCTAATGTGGGCATTGGAGACCTTGTCTCAGGTGGAAGCCAATTGTTTTTACAGCTGTGTTCTGCTGGTGAGAGTTTGAAGTTACTTAGAAGTATTTTTATAGCAACATGGCACTTTAAGTAGAGAAAAAAGAATTCAAATGCATCTAATTTCTTTTTCTCCTGTCACTTCCTTGTATGAGTCTTTCACAGCTTTCCCTTAGAAAAAGATTTCCAGCACACTATAAACATTCCCATCTATTCACTTCTCCCCTCTTCCTCATTTCTATGGTATTTTTTCATTCTTCAGCATTTTGAATTCCATCGTGACTATTTCCAGGTCATGTGAAGTGATAGCTTTTAGTTAAAGAAGCAGCAGCATTAAGTGGTATATGCTACACAACCGTGCCACTTGATTTAGGACAGTAATCCACACAGGACCTTGTTCCTCCAAGTCCTTTTTGACTATTGTCTTTTACTATTGTTGCCCAGAAACAATAAATGTGCTGAATTCTGCAAGCCCCAAACCTGTGTGCTGTCTTTTACATACCATTTTCTAGTTTTAAAGAAGTCAGTTTTTGCATGTGTGATTAGTTGTCTTTATCAGAATAAAAACATAAAATCATCAACTCATACTTTAAAAAATATTTGAAGTTTTTATTCCTTCAATAGCCAAATATCATTGTTTTATATAATTTTTTTAAAAAATTCTTATGAGTTTTTAGAGTGTTTTACACATATGTGTAATAAAAGAAGCTTAATAATAAAAGATTAAACTTAGGTTTAATCTTAATGTAGAATGTATAACTAATAGAGTTGTGTTTATAGTACAGTCTCTGTACATGAGGAAAGTAACAGACACTGTGTTTTAATATTCTTATTTGCTAAAATAAGAAATCTATGGAGCAACAATATGGATCTGGTAAATAGCTCTGCCCAAGGAGACCACCTCTCAAAGGAGAGAATCCAGGGGCACTGTGTTTAAAGGCGGAGGAAGCAGCTGTATTCTTACCACAACAAAGTTCTCCTTGGAAACATGGTAAGCCTGGGTGCAGGCCCAAGCTTTTTAAAGACAGTTTTAGGAGGAATCAGACTACCTCCAACTCTGTAGAATCTGGAGAAGTCCAAATTCCCTAACCTGATCCCCTTTAAAATGTAAGTACCTGGAAAGTTAAGAAGCCCCTTTCCTAGAATCTTGGAGCTGAAAACAGAGACCTAGTCTGAACTGCATACTATGGCCCCTTAGGGATATCAGATAATCTGACTTGTCACACAGAACACTCTACGTTTTCTTGACATGGTGCTTTCCAAGGGTATCGGGCCCCCAAAGACAACTGGCAGACAGACTCCATGTAAATGGAACCTCCCACCACAGTTGTATAAAGTGAGGGTTCATGTCTATCTAGACTGACTGAAGAATTCTTAAGCCAGTAGAAGGTTATTTTAATTGAGGAGTAAAAATCTTACCAACAACCACTCTGTCAACAGTCACTGTCTCCATTTTACACTGAACTGTGAATAAATATCCCTAAAGACAACAGTTCTTACAACTCCCCAACTATTTCTGATTACTTCTCTGACAGTTTTCCCAGGAGACATTCTTCAGAGATGAAATCAAGGTCTGGACAGGTACAACAGCAGAAAGGGGACAAGAAAAACATTAAGAAATTAGGTCATGAAGATAGACTCTTCAGAATGGTTTTATAAATATAAGAATGGCTTATACAAATAGAATCATATAGCAAATTGCTAGATCACACACAAAAAAAGAGTTATTTCAAGTGTCTTTAATATACAGTAATAGTAATGTATTCATTTTAAATCTAGAAATTCACAGAAATTTTGAATTGTTTCTTATTATATTCATTAAGAATATATTAGTGGTTATTTTGAAACTATAAAAGTATAAAATACATTGTAAAACATTTAAGAAAAAATCATATTAAGAAATAAGATCCAAAATGTTAAAGTAAACTATTAACTGTGAATAATTTGTCTAATTTAGAATTTAAAATATCAAATTAAATTGACAATGTTTCTCTTATCCTAACCCAAGTCCATGAACGTATTTTTCCTCTCAATTTTTCTAAAAGCTTTGTAGCTGTACTTCCCATAAGTAGATATACAATCAAATTTTAATTGATTTTTGCATGATGTCTAAAGTTACAATTCACTGTCTACTTTTCCTGCCACTAATTAAATCTTAGTGTTTATAATTTGATGTCTATTTCCCTACATACTTTTCCAGATTGTAATTATTAGAGCTTGTATTGGTCACTTGCCAGTCACTGGGACAAAATACTCTGCACCTACAATTTAAAGGAAGAAAGGTTTACTAGGCTCAAGTGTTTCAGAGGATTCAGTCCATGGTTAGCTGGCTGCAAGGCAGAAACAGCATTGTAAAAGGACAGTGACCCCCACCACCATGTCCACCCTCCTTCCGCACACCTAGCTATGAATTCATTAGCAGATTAACCTGCTGATGTCATCAGTTTTTAATCCCCATAGCTGAACACGGGAGATTTGGGGGAACATATATCATCTAAACCATATCAGAACTCTAAGAAGTTTTATAGTTGTTCTCTAATAATGTTACAGTCTTCTAATTTTAATTCTATTTAACTCTTCCATCCATTTACATAATTATTTTACAATCATTTCAGTTTTAAACATACATGTTGTGCTGGCACTTTTTCTGTTGCTCTTTATGCATTTATGTTTTGAAATATATAATCATTTTTCTTCCACCTGAATTATTACCTCTAATATTTTTCTTTTTTTTCAGTACATCAACCTGTCAGATTCGTTTTTCTGAAAACATCCTCATTTCCTAATAAAATTTTAATTTTTCCATGATTGAAATAGGAACAGATTTCTCTGTGCGTAGTCATAGCTTTCAGACCTAATGATGTCATTCTGTTGTCTCCTAGCTGTCCATCATTTTTATTGAAAAAAGAGATTTAGGTTTAGTTTCGTTCTTGTAAAAGCGCTGGGACTTCTTTTTTTAAGTATTGTGAGGCTTTCTTATTTCTTTTGCCTTTCATCACCTTGGTTACCGTGTAACTATTTTATCTGATGTCAGTAACAAACTTGTGTGACTCTTCCACAGTGTACTACTCTGCTTGGCAGTAACAGAACTTGTTGACTTTGGTGAATATTTTCAATCAGTTTTTAACCATTATGTCTATACTGTTGCACAATTTTGTTTTGGTCAAGTCATTTTCTGAAACTTTAGCTATGGAATTTATCATTTCCCCATATGGATGTTCCTCGATTTTTGTATTTTTTTCATTCTGTTTACCTCCATTTGGATATGTCATACATGTCTGGCTTCTTTTTTTTTTATGTCTGACTTCTTCACAAATCATATATTCTCATGTGTAACCCGTTTCCTGAATACATAACTTTAATATATCTTCAAATTCTAATACTTCAATTTTGGACATTTCTATGACTTTTGGTTTCTGATGAATGTCATGATATTTTGATGTTTTCACCAGCTTTCTGATTTCTGTATACAGCAATTGTGGCCACTTGCAGTTCTTAACATTAGGCCCATCGTTGAATTATCTCTGGATATATTACTGGTTTTTGTGGGGTTTTCTTGTTATCTTTTTAAAAAAATTTTAGGGGGCTGGGGATTTAGCTCAGTGGCATAAGCATCTGCTTTGCAAGCACATGTTGGTGAGTTTGATCCCTGGTACTGATAAAAAAAAAATTTAGTACATTTCATATTATTTGTGTGTCCAGCAGTTGATTTGATGCCAGCCATTTGTGTAATCAAAGTGTTACGATTTTTTCCACAAATATTCACCTTTTGTTTTATTAATCAGACACAGGGGTGAGGGATCCCCTGATCCCTCATAGGCTATAATAGACTCAGATCAGTGAGTAGACTGAGATTAATCAAGGCTGCATTGTATGAGTGGTGAATTTCAATGTTCTTTGATGTTTCCTCATGTGAATTCCACCAAAACTTCCAAATGATAACACGGCACATAGCCACTGCCCTTATCCTAAATTGGTCCTAAAGTTTACTTCTTACTTCTGACTAAGTAACACTTAAGTTTAATTAAGTTAAGTAAGTTTAACTCAGTTACATTTAATTCTTTCTCAATTCTTACTTTCATCTCTGATTATCAGGGAATAACAGTTTGTTGGTCAATCTGGTATTCTGCACATTTTCAGAATTTGACAAATTTCTTTAAGAGAAAACTGATCTTATGCTCTCACCAGGGGAGGCCTTTATATCTCCATAGAACATTCATCTTCCTCTCTGAATGCTCCATGTGAGGATTCTGAATGCTCCATGTGATTTTTTTTCTGCAGAGTTGGAGAATGGCTTTGAGACAAAATGGCTGCTGCCTGGCATTTTCTGTCTTCGTAGGCCTTCGTCACAACCCCATCCTAATGTTCCTGGGTGTCTCAGAAGATGCCCTTCCATCTTGGATACATGCAATCAGATACTTTTTAAAAGCTCATCTACATTTTTCAAGCATTCTCAGTGAGAATTTTTGTCTCCTGTGAGCTATCCTGTCATACCCCAAATTGGATCCTGTGACTAATTTATATATTGTAGGACAATTGCAGACTTCCTAGTGTCATGACATGGTAGAAACCCAGAACCAACTTGGAAAGTTGCTAGCCAATCATGTGACTACCCCCTTCCTAAGAAAGGTTATAGGATCTTGTTAAAAGTTTTATTACTATTAGTTTTTTAAAGAGAACAAAACAAAACAAAATGGAACAAAGCAAAGCAGAATAAAACAAAGAAAATAACAGGATTCCAGAAAAAGCAGGAAATCAACAGTGGCTACTATAATGTCTCTTGTTTTCTTTGAAATAGTTGTCCATACCTTCACACACAATAAGTTAATACAAAACAGCATAGTATTAAAGTAATCAAAACACAAGAATGAGAGCCATAAGGGCTTTCACTAGGATCAGACACTAGGAAATCTACAATGGCTACTACAATGTCTCTTGATTTCTTCAAAATAGCTGTCCATGTCTTCATACATATTGAAATCAAATAACTGAAAACAGACTAAAAATAATCAAAGTCAAGAATAAAAGCATTATTGGATTTTGAATCAAAATGACAAGAAATCATGAATGGCTTCTATGGTGTCTTGTTTTCTTTAGTGTAGTTGTTCATACTATCATGTATGTTAAAATCAGTTCTTGTAAACCCATTAGGTGAAGTTCTAGGCACCTATAAGCTTGTACACATACATCTATACTTCTGGATTCAAGATAAAAACTAAACAACAAATAAATAACTATAACTAAGAGCCCAAAACAATAACTATGTAGGCTTTCAAAACAAGGTGGTAGGAACATAACAAATGTTGTTGTTTTGCATGTTAACTTCAAAAGTCTTACTGGAACTATCAGATATAGTCATGCAAAACTGATCTAATCCTACAGATGTTAACTGTTTTGTTCCAAGAATTAAGAGAATTAGTAGTACAATCATCTTAGTAATCTTAAGTGTATATATACAAATTTATATCTTAATTAATTTCTCTTCCTTCTTTTCTCCTTTTCCCTGAGTTATTTGTTCCTCTTTGAGCAGTTTCTTACCTTTTCACAACATTTATTGAAGATTTTGTATCTGATTTACTCTTTCAATTTCTTACACTAAGGAGACAATATAGTATTTACACATGTGAGTTTGATTTATTTCACTTGTGAGTATGGTCTTAAGTCACAACCATTTACCTATAAAAGCCTCAATGTGGTCTTCATTTATAGCTGGGTAGTAGTATTCCATTGTATAAAAATACCACATCTTTTTATCCATTACTCAATTGATGAGTTGTTAAAAATTTTAATTAAGAAGCAGCATCCATATGAAAATGTACTAAATTCTTTCAGAGAAGTGACCTAGCATTTTAACAATAAATGGAAACCAGGAAAAGCTTGAAACTGGATCATTTTAGAGAATTAAGACATGTAAAACAAAAGCAATATATTCTATATTTTCCTCCTGGTTCAAATAAATTATCAAATATATTTCTAATCCATTCAGAAAATAGATGGGCTGGAAATTAATATCAAAGTATTATGGTTTACTTTTAAGTCCAATAATGTCATTTTTAAAAACTAATATCTCTTAGGGATAGACACTGACGTTGCCTATGTTTTAAAGTCTAGGAACTATATTAAAATAGTCAACAAGGGAGAAAAATAAGGGGGTTTGTGCTTGTAGGGGCGTTGTGGTGAGAGTACGGTCATTGTCTCCACATATTCCTGTGTTGATGAACTGGTCCCCTGGCAGTGCAGTCAGCAATGGCTCTGGGCATTTAGAAGTGAAGCCAGGTAGGAGCCCCTCGGGTCACTGAAGGTGACTCTGCAAAGGTGAGTATGGCACACTGGCTTCTCATTTCCTTCCTCGTTCAGCTTCTAAATTCATATGTCATCACCTGTATGTTCCCATCACACTCTCTGGCCTTTGTCAGCCATGCCATCAGGTCTTAACTAAGCCTCCGCCACCCTAACTGCACTCCAAGGCTTCCTCACTGTAAGCAGAGTGAGCCTCCTCCTAAGTAACCTTGCATCAGGTATTTCATTGTAGTAACACCAAGCTTACTACCACAAGGGGAATCGAAAGAATACTGCTTCCTCATCTTTCACAAAGTCCATGGCTTTACCACCTATAACGAACGACAAATTGACAAGAGAAAAGCATTTATATTTTTTTATTAAAGGTTTTATGTTAAAAATGAGCCTTTGGCAATGAAGCCTGAAGAAACAGAGAAATCTACGCATTCTTGTACCAGAAATTGAGGAAGGGTAAACAGTCTTGCACAGATATGGCTGCACAAAGGGCTTGGGCCCTAGTAGTCATAAACTGAAAGAATTTAGCAGTCTGTTTGTTCAGATTATTTGTGCTGTTCTTGTGCATTCAGGGATGTGGGTGTTTGTTTTCTCATGGTATATGGAGATCAGTTCTGGAATTAAGATAGCACGGGATACTTTAGGGGAAGTTCAGATAATTTCTGCATTGTCTCTTTCAGTGGGACAAGAAGGGATAAGAGTGTCTGTCTTCTTCTGCTGTGCTCTCAATGAGCAGATGCCCTATTCTGAGGCAGTGTACCCTAAAACTCTGTCAGAGGTTAAGAAGGAACAAAATCGTCCATATGCTGATAATGAGAGATGATGAGCTGTGGGGTCACGTGGCTTTGTTACACTGTTCTTAAAATACTTGTGCATGCTTGGAAATTGTCACCACGAAAAACTTACAAAGTCATTTTCACTTTATTTAATTTTATTCCTATTCATTGCACCACTAGTATTCCATATTGCATCTGAGAACGCTCTTTTCTCCAGAGTCTACTGAGGTCTCTGTGACTTAACAATACAAACTGTGTGCTTGACAGAAAGTGAAAGCACTGATGTTTCATTGATCCATCTCTGTGAAGGAAATCCCATTTCCTTACACCTCTGTATTTTTAATTAGAAGGCAATCATGATGAGGAGTGCGGGTATTCTTTGTAGATGGCCAGGGCTAAGCTGTTTCTTCTTATGCTGGTTATGCTAGAATCACAAGTTTACTGGAGCCAGTAAGGTCGTGACTGTCATTTCCAGTTCACAAGAAAAGAATAAAGGAAACACACAATGAAACCTGACTACAAATACTAATACAAGAACCATTACATAGATATCGATGATCTTAACATTTTAACTCAAAACTAATTGTTTTAGAATTTATCCATTTCTTAAAAGAAAATTGAGTCAACAAGTCCCCCAAATTTCAACCACTCAGGAATTCTGCCCTGATCCCTGTATGATGTACACACTCTTTAAAAACAGTGTAATAGTGATACATATATACCCATGTTTATAGAAGCACAATTTGTAATAGTTAAATTATGGAAGTGGTCTTTAAATACTCATCAGTAGATGAATATATAAAGAATATGTGGTATTTGTACACCATAGAGTACTCTTTTGCCATGAAGAATAAACTTGAATCATTAATAGGAAAATGGAGGAACCTTGAATCCATAATATTAAGTGAAATAAGTCAGAGATTTAAAAGTTTAAAAGTTAAAAAGTTTAAAAATTTAAAAATCATTTCTCCTATCTGTGAAACCCAAAATATAAATAAATCAAAAAGCAAAGTAAAAGATAGACAATAGGAAATAAGAAGATAAAACTTTATTAATGGGAAGAGGGCACTGCGTATGGTGGCACATCCCAGTACTTAGGAAGCTGAGACAGGAGGAACTCTGTGAGTTTGAGGCCTGTCTGCGTTATATAGTGAGTTTAAGGCCAGCCTGGACTACATAGTCAGACCTCTTATCAAAAAAGGGGGTGTGATTAAGAGATGAAAAGGAGGAGGGAAAGAGCACATAAAAATAAATAAGATATGTACATGTAATAACTACCCACCCACATACTATTAAAATGACACAAATACAATTGTAAAAGAAACATTACTGTACTTCAGGCATATCTAGAAGAAGCCTCAAATGAATTTCCTTATAATCACAAGAGTGTGATTGTAGTTTATGCAATTTTACCATGTTTCTGGACTTTTTATGAATCTGATTAATTACATACATAATAAAACAGTCATATGTTTCTGATTGCTATTAATGGCAAAAAGTAAATAACTTCAGGGTTTTTTTTTACCTTTTCATAGTGCAGGTATCTGAAAGAGTCTGATGCCTTCAGAAGATGCATATACAGTTTGGTTTACTAACTTACCAGTAGCCAAAGAATGTTTAATCAGTTTTATTTTTTCATACAACTCATCTTCATTCAAATGAAATAACACACACAAGCAGAAAAAAATCATAAGCCTGAATAATTTAAGTATTTGAATGTTTCAAAAAGCAACCTATTGACATGTAATTAAATTAGCATAATTGTTAATTTGGAATTAATAGTCAATTCAAATGTCATACAAATACTTGTTTATAAATTTTCTCTTTACAGTACTAAAATTAATTAATCATGCTTGGGCTTATAATTAATTCCTATGAGAAATAACAAACAATTTCTTTATATAATATTTCATTCTTATGACATTATTTCCCATTAGAGAACTCTATAAGAACTTTGTAAAAGAATACAGCTCACATTTGTCAAAATAAAAAACAAAATTTAACTTTATTAAAGTCAGATAGGTGGTGTTTTCTATTTATTAGTAATATGACTTTTTGCTGTTCCTCCAGGGTTTTTACTGGTGTTATTTTACAATAATTCTATTTTTAAAGTGTACTAATAAGTTTATTAGCTCACAGGCTTTTTCTGTTTTGTTGCAATTACCTGTTTTAGTTGTTCTAAATTATCAACATCAATATTTGGAAAGGAGACAAAATAAGAAAATTTATAAAAATATATAATTCTGATGGTATGCTATGAAAAGAAATTTGTATTTAGATTTTCAAAAGAGGTGAAGTAATAGTTATATTCTATCTTATCTAAATATATGTATATAAATACTCACTCATAGAATTTAAAATATTCATTAAAAAGAAACCTGCAAATGTTTTAGGAAATTGTTCTTATCATTAGAAGTTTTAGAAAGATGAATGCTTAAAAAAATGAATAGAAAATGGGTATGCTTAACTCCAAGATCAGGACTAAGACAAGGATGCCCCTTCTTACTGTTTTTATTCAACATAGAATTAGATATTTTACTCAGAGCACTTAGACAAGATAAAAGAAGAAAACCTCATGCAAATAGGACAAGAAGAAGTAAAATTATCCCTGCTTTGAGATAATATGACTATATATAGGAAAAACTAAACATTCCTCTAAACTTCTTCAGAACTGAAAAATAAATTTAATAAACTAGCAGGATAGAAAATCAATATACAATAATTGGTAGGTTTTTTATACACCAATAATGAATTTACCAAGAAAGAAATCACAAAAATCACATTTACAATACACACACACACACACACACACAGAGAGAGAGAGAGAGAGAGAGAGAGAGAGAGAGAGAGAGACAGAGAGAGTAGGAATTTACTTAGCTAAAGAAATGAATTGCTGCAATGAAAATTATAGAATATTGTACAAAGAAATTGAAAAGACACTATATGGTGAAAAATTTTTCTCTGCTTCCGGGTTTGAAGAATTAATATTGTCAAATTATTTGTACTATCTTAAGTAACCTATGCAGACAATATAATTCCCATCAAAACACAAATGACATTCTTCATGGAAGCAGAAAAAGAAATCCTGAAATCTATATGGAAGCACAAAAGATCACAAGTAGGGGAAGCAATCCTGAGTAAAATGAGTAAAGTTGGAGAAATAAAAATAGCTGATTTCACTACATAACACAACCATAGTGATCAAAATACTATGGTAGTATGTTTTGGCATAAAAATAGGGGAAATTCATAAATAAATGCATGCTTTGAGAGGCAGTTGATTCTCCACAAAGGTGCCAAAAGCATACATTGCAGAAAGAACATTCTCTTTTACAAATGTTGTTTGGAAAACTGATTATCTACTTTCAGTAAATTGGAATGAGGTTCATCTTTCTCATCCAGTATTAGTATCTACTTGAAATAGATTAAAAAAACCTTAGTGTAGGACTCAAAACTTTGAAACTACTAGAAGAAGCACTTCATAGTATTGGTACAGGAAATGATTTTCTGGGTAGGGCTCTAAAAGCACAGGAAACAACACCAAAAACTGGTGAGCATGATTCTGTCAAGCTTCAAATCTTCTACACAGGAACCACAGAGTGAAAAGACAACTTACAGAATGAACCAAAGTATTTGCCAGCCATTTATCTGGTAAAAGATTAATATTCAGAATATAAAAACAAAAATAACCCAAAGTCCCCCAAATAATTTTGAAGTCAGCAAATGATCAGAATAGCTATTTTTCAAAAGAAAAAAATGTGCATAAACAATAAATATATGAAAAAATACTCAATATCTTTAACCGTTAAGAAAATGCAGATCAAAAATATGAGATACCATCTGTCATGGTTTACGTCCCTGGTCCCCAGGCCTCATGAGTTTGCATTGTGTATTTGTGATTGGTTCATTTTCTAGCCCTTGGACTGATGGTGTCAGTGCTACACCCACCTAGGGGTGGAGCCAGTATACAATGTAATGGCAGGAAGAAGGTGTGTCTCTCTCTTGCCAGTTTCTGCTTGCTCTTTGCAGCCGCCATGAACTGCGGCCCCACCATGCCACCCTGCCTTGGAGCCAACTGAGTATGGACTGAAACCTCCAAAAACCATAAGAAATGAACGTTTCCTTTCCCAACTTTGGGCATCAGGTATTTTGTCTTAGCGACGAGTAAAAAGTAACTAATACACCATCTCAACCACTGGTAAATGAGGGCATCATTTTAAGTAAAATAACACAGAAAACAGAAAAACACAGACACAGAAAAACAAGAATTGAATCTTCTCTCTTATATGTGTAAATACACAGCAAAAATAAATCCATAATTATATAAGCCTGAAAGTAGAAGTATTAACTAGAGATTTCTCAGGATGTGGTGAAGGAAGGGATGACTGTAGAAGCGTAAATGGACACGATCGATTTTCATTGTATGCATATGTAGATACACCATCAAACCAATTAATCTGTGCAATAAAAATGAAATACATATGCTTAAAAAGTGTTAGTGCAAATTAGATTTTCAAGTCCATGTCAACTAATTTACCAAATACTTTTGTTATATACACCCCTCCATAAACATTATAGAACTACTGTAATTAAAAGACACAATTTGACTTTTCTTTTTTCATGAGCGGATCAACAGCACTTATAAAGGAAAAACTACAGAATATTCATTTCACAATAAAGATGTTGTATCTTCACTGTTGCTATATTCAGCAATATTTTTGTTGAATCCTTAGTAATGCACATGCTTTGGAGAGATAATAGAAATGTTTTACGGGTTGTAAGGAATAGTTTTACATATATGAAAGGCAAATTATAGTAGATTTTACATGTGTCCCTAAGGTTTATAATTAAAAATGTAAGGAATTCAAATGGTTATTAAGTAAAAAAAAATTCAATGAAGTTGAACATTTGCATTATTAGATAGAAGCCTAATAGGCTTATGCTGGTAGATAAAAAACTTGAAATAATCAAACAACAATCATGATAATGGAGAACATTGGCTCCTTGCCAAGAGAGCATAGCAAGGGAGAAAAATGTGGATATGTGTTGCATTAATCCATACAATATTTTCTTCACATGTGGGCAAATTACAAGCTGTCATGGTTTATGTCGGTGGCCCCCAGGCCTCATGTATTTGCATTGTGCATTTGTGACTGGTTCATTGTCTGGTGCTTGGATTGATGGTGTCAGTGCTACACCCTCCTAGGGGGTAGAGCCAAAATGTGATGTAATGGCAGGAAGAAGGTGTGTCTTTCTCTCTTGCTGGTTCCCGCTTGCGGTTTGCAGCCGCCATGAACTGCGGCCCCGCCATGCCACACTGTCTTGGAGCCAACTGAGTATGGACTGAAACCTCCAAAAACTGTAAGAAATAAACCTCTCCTTTCCCAACTTTGGGCATCAGGTATTTTGTCTCAGCGATGAGTTAAAAAGTAACTAATAACAAGCTAACCAGTTACTATAGACTACCAGTGTCAAGAATCTCAGAAACTCTGAAAAAAATAAAAACTTGAATGGAAGAAACCGGACAATACCCACTGACACCCAAAGCAAAGACCATTAAGAATAACTTAATATAGTATTCTAAGTAAATAATTAATAATTTCTAAATTTAGGCACAATAGTAATTAGACCAAAATGTTAGATTTAAAGATATCAAAGATTTACTTGTAGTTTTCACTTCATGAATCCAATTATTAAAATGATCAAGACATCAATCAAATGTCTTAAAACAGGTAGGAGAATGATTTTAAGAATAAGACTGCCTCTTTTCCAATACCATGGTTCTGTTTGTTTGGCTTTGGTTTTAAACTTTCCAGTATTATACAGATTAAAGGCAAAATAGTTATTTATCACTCAGGGCAGACTAAGGCATGCGGTGTTCGCAAGAGACCTGCGAACTTGCTCAGGAGAATGTAACACTGAGAGTTGATCACTCCAGCCCTATGGCCACCAGCAGTTTCTAGCTTCACTCTGTTCTATGATACAGTCAGATATCTGTAATAGCCTCAAAGGCATTGCCAATTGCCAATCCATAAAGTCGTAATTTATACTGTGCTGGTAACAAATTGCTCCTAATTTAGTGACAATGTAAATCGATGACCTTACAACTCAGTAGTCCAATTGAACATGGGTCTCACCTGAATAAACTCAGATCTTGACTGAGCTGTGATCTTTCTGGACACTGTAAAGGAGAATCTACTTCTTTGCTTTTCCCAACTTCTTGGGGTACCCCATGGGAATGGGTGATTGTGACCCCCAAAAGGGCATCTTAATCACCAAGATGTATGGATATTATGGGAAAATGAAGATATATTATCAAAAAGTGACTAAGTTATGGAGTTTGAAAAGAATAACTTATCCTGGATTATTTGAGTGGACACCAATCAAATAAGTGCACTTGTTTGAGGGAAGGAGAGTCACACTTACGAGAGGATTTTACACGAGAGGCAGAGATTGAAGTCTTTAACCAGGGTGCCCATAAACACCAGCAATTAGAATAGGTAATGACAGGAAGCTTTCCTAGGCTCTTCTGAAGGAATTCAGCTCTGCTGAAACCCTGAGTTTCGAATTATGGCCAGTGAAGCCGTTGAAGAATAAATTTCTGCTGTTTTTAAGACACCAACATCTTGGTGATTGGTTAGGAAAGCCTGAGGACATGGCTCTTTGACTGGCCCCCTAGTTTTCAAATTGCCATTACACTGCTCTCTATCTTCTCTCATATTCAGTCCCATGTCCTTTTGGTCGCAGTCAGTAAGTGCTACTGCCCTTAATGACTCATGATCACAATTTACAAGAAAATCTCTCCAATTCAAGGGTCTTTCACTTAATCACTTCTCCAAAATTCCACTTTCTGCGTAAGACCACATGAGCACAGATTCTAAGGTTGGACTTGGATGTCATTGGGTAGTATTACTTTGCCTATCACAGAGCTTTACAACATGATGAACTGAGTTTGGTGCCTTTATGCTTCTTCTTCAAATTGTAAATATGCTTTCTGCTCACGTTTCATGGACCAAAGAAACAACTCCCATTTCCATAGGACAGAGATACGTAACCCATATAAAAGAAGGACTGTGGACTGTAAGAGTAATGTCTTTCAAAGAAGTAAAACTGCGCAAGGTGTGCTATGAAAGAGACTTCAGAACTCAAAGGATAACAAGGCGGGCATCTGTCTGGAATCAAAGTTTATAAATATAAATAGATGACAAATTTCATAAGACAAGAACAGACAAATACCATAGAGGAATCACAGTGTGAGCAATCAGAGATTCATTAATAAATTAGAGAAAAGCCCCAGTGCTCTTAAGAAGGTAGTCATGACAGGTGGAGATTTTACAGCTAGGCCCTCTTCTGCTCATCTTCTAAGGTTCATTTTGTATGTCAGCTTCACAAAAGACAAGGCACTAGTGACACTATTCTCAAGGCATTGTAGACTCATGACATCTCCTCACCCATAATAATGTGATCAGAATTCCATGCTGGTACTTCCACACTATCAAATAATTATTCACACTACTATTTTTAGACAGAACTTGTATTAGTATCACATTGAAACATGGCTCATCAAAGTTGCTCAGTGAACTTTGGAATAATAAAAGATTGAAGAATGAGTGAAAAATTTATGCATAGAAGTGTTCTAAAAATATAATCTAAAAGAAAAAGAATGTTGGCCAAGATACTAAGAAACATATAATGAAGATGGCTGTCCAGCAAATCATATATTAATTCATGTAGCTAAACATGTTAGGTATCAATTACTAAGGCCAGGTGCTGAAATTGGCATAAAAAAGTCTCTGTTCACTACTTTTTACATGGAAAAATCAGACATACAAGCTTAAATGTAGAAAAGCTTCTCTTGGCTCTACCAAAGATGGTGGACCAATAAGCAGCAGGATACGGAGCCTCCCTGAGAGAGACAACTCAGATGCTGGAATAAAACATCCTGGAGAGGTCTTGACAGAGGGAGATGGATCCTATCAACCCAGGAAGAAACTGAAGGGAAAAGAGCTGGTCAAACATGCAGTCCCAGGGCTGCCATTGGAGAAGCTAAGATTAGCGGCCACAGCACTCTTGCCTGAGCCCCCAGAAATCACGCTGCAGCCATGCTGAAGTCAGAGAGCAGGGAGCCCACTGGAGAATGGAGCCAGCGAGGGACCTGCATTAACCCGCGGCGAGAGCTCAAAATAAGACCCTCCCATGGACAAGGGGTGACCAACTGGAGGACAGGTTGGAATCAGACAGCATGGGCCTGAACTAGAAATGGCAGTGCCTTAAGTTGGTTGCTCCCTTCCCAGAGCAGATTGGTGGGATCTGCTTGGCCTGGGTCACGCCCCTGGCCAGGACCCAATAAGTTGTCCCAAACCAATTCCCTACGTGCAGCACACACTAACACAGTGAAGGCTCCTGAAGGTTTACTGGCCCAAAGGAGGGGGGCCGGCATAAGCCACCCCTGCTTGCACCTCAGTGACCAACAGAAAACTGGAGAGGACAGAAATCCCTAGCCAGCATGCTTCAGAGGAACTATAACCAACAAGGAAAAGGGCTGGGAACTACACGATACACTTGTATGGAAGAAACCAAAAACATGACAAGAAAAAGAAATAAGAAAAAGCCCCCAGCCCTCAACCCTGAGAATATTGATCCAGGAGAGGTACATGCAAAAGAGATTGAGGGCCGCAAATATAATATCAAACACAGCATCAGTGGACATAAAGAGATATCTTCAGGACCTCGTAGATGAGCTCAAAACTGAAATATTAATTCAAGTAAAGCAAGATATAAGTAGATTAATAAAAGAAATGCTAAGTACCTCTCAGGAAGACACAGAGGGAAGAATGGAGGAACACAAAAAAATACAGAGAAATGTCCAATGAAGAATATAAAGAACTTGAGACTATCCTCATTAGTGAAATAAATAAGAATCATATTTATAAATATCACATTGTGTCTCTAGTGTAAAAAGTAATAAGAACTGTAGGAGTAATAAAATGCAAAATGTGTAATTGCTACTGTATAAAAAGAGAGGAAAAGAAAGGGCTCTTAAGGATATAACTGTATCTGTGTTTAAGGGTGTAAAATAGATGACCATATTACTGTTTTTGTTAGAATGTTGAGCAGAACCGTTAACAGTCTCATTGTTTGAATGTGTACTTTGTATGTTTTAACTTAGTAACTTGAACAACTATTTCCAATGATGACAGTATGTAACTTATCAAGTGGTGATTTCTTAATGTTTTTGTTTTTGTTTTTGTTTTGCTGTGGTGGTTGTTCTTTTTTAAAAAATAAAAATAAAAATCCCTCATTTTGAGTTAAAAAACAAACAAAAAAAATACTGCAGACTTCTCTACACAGACCATCAAATCAAGAAGAGCTTGGAGCGAAGTATTCTAAGCCCTGAAAGAAAATAACCTCCAGCCCAGATTTATGTACCCTACAAAGCTGTCTCTAGAAATTAATGGAGAAACAAGATGCTTCCATGACAAAGAGGAACTGGGGGAATTTGTGACCACCAATCCAACCCTACAGAGAATACTGAAGGACATTCTAGAGAAAGATAGAAAAAAAAATACCAGGATTTCAGGAACAGTGGCAGAGAGGCCTCAATGAAAGAGGCAGATAGTGGAATGAAAGAGAATAGTAGACAATCAATGGCAGAAAATTAGCATAGCAGTAATGGATCTCTGCAGTAATGAGGCAGAGAAATTTGGCTATAATCTCTAACATAGATGGCCTTGATATACTTTAAAAAAAAAGAAACATAGGCAGAGTAGATCAGAAGGTAGGGTCCACCAAGATGCTCCGTATAGGAAATATAATTAACCTGAAAAAGGGTTTATGGTCTGAAAATAAAATATGAAAAAACAATACTCTATGTGACAGGGAACCAGAGAGACATAAGGGCAACTAGACCAGCACCTGCAGACCGGTTGGAAAGACAGGATACTTATATGCAGTAGAGAACTACTCAGCTATAACAAAGGAAAACCTTCAGGCTTTTGTAAGTAAAGGAATACAACTAGAGATCAAGTCCAGGAGTGTGAAGTTTTGGAATCACTTAGGTAAATAGCAGGTTGCCCCCCAGTCTAAAAACTGAGGGGTTTGGTGAGACCCCTGCGCAGCACCCTGTGGGAGTGAAAGGGGAGGAATAGTCTAAAAAATGAAGGCAGAGGATACTGGCAATAGTGCATCAGGATTTAAAACCCAAATTATTCACACCTCTCTGTTTAAATGGATTACATTCTGTTCCAGTTTGTCTACTTATATTAGATTTGAGGCCACAGACAGCTATCCTGAAAATAGCAGGATATAGTATGGTAATCATCCTTAAGTCCTATTAACTTAATCTGAAACCCTATATAACGTACACTGTTTTATCATGACTGATCTCAGTTGAATCTGGTTTGTTAGATTGCTGTTTTGTATTGACAGATTATATTCAAATTTGTTATGATTGATAGTATCAAGTCTGAGAGTGTAGGCAACTACACTGAAGATGACAAGATTCACTAGGATACCCTACTCTGGTTTGATTATTACCTGCTTTTGAAGTTTTACACTGTCTACAATATTTTGTTTTTATTAATATTGTTATGTACTGCTATATTCAATTATACTATGCCTGATGATATGGACAATTCTATTGAAGATAACAAGAGACAACACAGTAACCATTGTAAATCTTCTTGTATTGCGGTTTTATATAACTTTTTCATTTCATGAAAAAGGAATTTGTTTTGCTTTGTCTTGCTATGTTTTGTTTTTCCCTCTAATACAGAAAGGATAGAAATACATGTAGGGATTCATTCATGCTTAGAACCTATAAACAGTTTATGAGAACTGATTATATAATGCATGATCAAATGAACAACTACTTTGAAGTAAAAGAGACACTAACGTACCCAGTGCTGATTCCATAACATCATGAAGTGAAATCCAGCAATACTATTATTCTTTGTTCAGAGTGATTTTAGCCTGTTTTGTTTTGTTTTGTTTTGTTTTGTTTAAGTTCAACATGCATGAAGGTATGGGCAGCTATTTTAAAGAGAATGAGAGACACTATGACAGCCATTGTTGACTTCCTTATTGTTTGGTCTTGAAGACCTAAACGCCTTCCTGATCCTGTTCAGATCAGTTCTATACTATGTTGTTTCATGTGACTTCTCTGTATGTGAAGATATGGACAACTATTTGGAAGAAAACAAGAGACAATATGATAGATAGTGAAGATTTCTGATTGTATTGCTTTGAAATTTATGTGTCTTAGATTGCTTTCTTGTGTTCTTTTTTTGTATTTAATTTTACCCTCTTTAAAATAAAATTAAAAAAAGAAAAGCTTTTCTTATACAAGAAAACCAAAGTTTGAATAAATGAAATTGCAAAATAAAAGATAATCAGAAATAGGAAGAAAGACATTTGTAAAAGGGAAGGAGACCA